>GL380588.1:5436-33125 GCA_000143925.2 Caenorhabditis brenneri
GTAATTTGATCAATCAGAACTCAATTGCAATAGCAGATGACGGGACAAAAATGGAAAAATGTGCTTGGAATTAAAATTTTTTTTTGGGGATTTGAAAAAAATGTATATGGAGTTTGATCAAGTGGTTCCTATTGTTGTAAAATCAAAAAGCTTCTTTCAAAAAAAAAAAACTCACAAAAATATTTCAGCTTTTTGTTTGAATCAGTTATTTGTCAGTGACAGCCAAAGAAAAAATTCTATGACGCGCACAGGGAAGCTACCGCCTCCTAATTAAAAAAATAATGTTTTCGCAACATTTTTTTTGTTTTTCAGATCTCAGATCCACCTCCTGTTCTTCCAGGTTCAACGGAACCGAACCGGTCGAAAAAGGGATTTCCTCAAGGAAGTGAATGACGTTAAAAAATTTCAGTGATGCGGATTAGGTTGGTTGGTGATAATCTTTCTATGTGAACATTTTTTGTTCTTCGAAGTTTTTTTTTTGAATAATGACAACTTTGAGGTTGACTGATTATGGGTTCAGTTCAATGAACAGTTACAAAGAGTGTCTGGGAATTTTTTTGGCTTGCTAGGAACTGCAACCCCCGTATTTCAACAGTTCTGGAAATTTTCAAACAGTAGTCAACTGACAAAATATTGAGTAATACATTTCAAGCATTTTGTCAGTTGAAAACTTTTTGATAGCTGTAAAAACAACCAAGATACACCCCCTTGAAGTTGGAGCCGGGCTAGAGGCAGAGAAACCAGACACACTGCGTCTCTGACTCTCTTTGTCTCCTGGTTGACCGACTACAGCTTTTTTAGAGCAGTATATCCCGGTTGTCTTTAGAGCTATCGAAAAATTGTCAACTGACAAAATGTTCAAAATGTAATAATGAACTATTCTTCAGTTAAACACTTTTTGGTAGCTTTTAAGGCAACCGAGATATGCTGCTTTGAACAAGCAGTAGGCGATAGACCGGGAGACTGGGAGGGTCAGAGACGCAGTGTGTCTGTCTTCTCTGACTCTAGGTGGAATGTTGCTCTAACTTCAAAGAAGTGTATCTCGGTTGTCTTCAGAGTTGGCAAAAAGTGTTCAACTGACAAAATGTTCAACATTATATTTTAAACATTTTATTAGTTTGCAACTTTTTGATAACTCTGAAGGCAAACGAGATATGCTGTTCTGAACATGCAGTACTTTATTAGAGGATTCACGGTATTAGAGTTCACAGCTTAGATTTTGATTTTTTAAAGCAGTTTTCAGGCTTACAAAGTCCAAATCAAGAAACGATATGTAAAAGAAAATTGTGAGAAATTGAAAAGAAAGTTCCGGAATTCAAGAGGTTTCCGGTCTTCTGGATAACTCCCCTCTTGCAAATACTTCTGAAACGAAGCACACTCCTGGAACTAGAGCGCATATATGTAAGCCTCCAGAACCTTCCTACGATTCTTGGAACTGGAACTTCTCAAACTACTCCAAGATTTCCTCAACCACCCACACTTCCAATGAACCGTTTCTCTTTCTCATCATTTTTTGTTCAATGAACCCTTGTGACGCGTTTCATCGGGTGTGATGGAACAAGTTATGACTAGACAGACTTCTGGTGATCCCTACAAAAATGTTAGGGCACAAAGTATTAAGTACAATAGAGTTGAACTAGTTCTTTGACAAAATTGAACTCTAGTCCGATGGAGCGTACTTGCTGGAAGGATTCGTTCAATTTTTTTGGAATTTTATGTTGTAAAGTTGCTTCATTGCTAGGCGGAAGTATGACAAAAAATGAACATCCTGCTCAAAAAATATGTCATGCTATTTTCAAAATTCTGAGAAAACCATGACAAAATGTCTAGAAAAATGTTTCAAAATGATCTAAGAAATAACACAAATTAGGTATGTATCTTACCAAGTATCCCCTCCGCTTGGTAACAAAAATGGGGGAAGAAGTACTCCAAATATAGCCTCCGGGAGACTTGCGCTGGAGACAATTTTAATGAAAATTCATCTTTTGCAGAAAAGAAAATTTCCAAGAAAATGATCTCTGAGATTTGAAGCAGGAACTACAAAATGTGATTTGTTTGGGTCGGAAAATTTTTTTTTTAGAAAAATTGAAAAATGTCGAATGACGGGTTAGTTTGATTTTTCTGAACTTTTCCGAAGGAAAATTGAAAATAGAAAAAAATTATAGGTGTAAGAAGTTGATTTTTGAGATTTCAGAAACATCTTGAAGCTAGAAAAATTCTAGAAAAAAGGTAAGGATTAGACTTTATTAGAGGAGAGGAGACACAACAAAAAATATTACCTCAAAAATGACGATGATGTTCTTGTTCTTCTCAGAATTCATGATGATACATTGATAAGTTTGCTAATGTCAACTCCAAAAATAAAACCTATTTTTCTGATTTGCACTCAAAAGAGCAAGAGTCCAATGTGGTTTTTTTCCTGGGCACCACTTGAAATTGGGTTATGACGGAGTTGAGTCTAAAAAAATCATGTCTTTTTATTCATTATCTGCAATTAACATCTGGCACTGGTGATAAGGTAGGCTCTATGCTCAATATTTAGTCTCTAGGCCCAAGATTTGGGCTCTAGGCTCGATATGCCTGAATGAAAAAGCCAAGAAGTACCGAGAAGAAACATACAAAAATTATTCCGACTCATATTTATTATATACGAAAAAAATTCAAAAGCAATTATTCTACGCCATATCAACCATATTTCTAGGGAGACAAAGGGTATCAAAGCTCCCATTCAACATTAAAAATGTAAAAGGCTCCAATAACTTCCGTTTTGCCATTTCTAACCACTTCCAATTTTTGCAAGAAGTCCACAAATACATAATTGAGAATAAAATATGATAACCGCAACTGATCATAAAAGAGATTGTATCAACGAAAATTGCGGTTTTATTTCGTACTCCTCTATACAATGCAAAGCTTGAGACAGCTATGAGGAATAAGTTGAACAGGATGTCAAGGAGAAGGACAAATGTGTTCTGAAAGGTATTTTTCAGGTGGTTGACCTCTAATCTAGAGACAAATATACCAATTTCCAAAATCCATTGTCTAGAGCCAAAATTCGAAGTTTCAACTTTTCTCGATCGATTTTTTCTTTTTTTGATCTCCAGATAGTTTGTTTTTTGCTTTCTTCGGATATGAAAAAACTGAAAAAAAAGCTCATTAAGATGTGCTCCTCAGAACGAAAAACTCACTCCAAGAACTCATAAAGTCTTTTAACATGCGTCACGGGACGTTTTCCAGTAATATTTTGATGCATTTCTCTTATGAAAAGATAAAAGAAGAAACCAATTGAGGTGAGGGCTGCGAGTACACACATCCATTTTTCATGAGCCGGACCACTGACGTATAGGAAGGCAATGATGGATAGAACTTGGAAAACTTTTACAGATACTTCTGGATAAACAATCTGGAAAACCTTTTTATTTTTTATTTCTAAGATCAGTGCAAAAAGGAACCTACCGATTTTTTGTTTTCTTTATCAATGTCATTCAAAATCTCATTGAAATATCTTGTTTCATCCCTGCCACTCTAATAAATAAAATGAAGCATGGGACTCTTTTTCTTGTATTCTTGATATTTGATTTCACATAAAGTGTTGAACTCGTCCATGGTCATATTTGAAAAGTCCATCCTTTTCTTTATCTGTGTTCGAACTTCTGAAACGTGAACTGACAAATTTCAGTGAGATACTAGAAAATGAAAGCCACTACTGAAAGATTTATTCTAATCGCAGAACAGAAAAAATGGTTTTTTCATCATTGTGGTCGAGAAAAAGAGAAAAGATTGAACAGAGAACCCTTACGACACCGTCCGATAGTAGAGGTTAAACAAACACATTGCCACATTTTGACCGTCCTGGACCAGAGCAAACAATGGTCCCTCTGCTCACTTGGAGGCTCCCTCCAACTTCCCGCTCTAACTTTCTCAACCAATCACTTCATTTTTATTATTGAATAAGACTAAAATTAATTGATTGTCTTTTTAGAAATTCGATCACAGCAACACAAAAATGATCCATTCAAATATGACCATGGACGAGATTGATTTGAGGAATATATAGAATTTAAGAAAAAAAAGTCCCAAATATCATTTCATTTATTGGGAGTATAAAGATGAGACAAGATATTTCAGTGGGATTCTCAATAGAACTGATGAAGAAAACAGAAAACCGGCAAGCTCCTTTTTACAATGTTTCTAAAAATAACAATGTGTTTCAGATGGTTTATCCAGAAGTATCTGTAAAACTTTTCCAAATTCTATCCATCATTATCTTCCTATATATCAGTGGTCCAGATCCTAATAAGTGGATCTGTTTACTCGTGACTCTCACTTCAATCGGTTTCGTGAACTGTGCTTTGATAAAAGAGAATAGTCAAAATGACAACGGATATCGTCCAGTGATGACAGTTGATTTTCTATATCAAAAATTAGAGTGAGTTTTATTTTTTAGTTCATAAGTGTGAAATGTCTTCTTTCCAGTTGTTTCATATCCGGAGAAAGCAATCAAAAAATTAACAAGAGATCAAGAAAAGAAAAAATCGAACGAGAAAAAGTGAAACTTCGAATTTTGGCTTCAGACAATGGTATTCGGAAATGGGTATGTTTTTCTAGATGCAAAATAAACTGCACTCAGTTTTTTTCAGAATACTTTCTTCCTGATCCTTGATCTCTTTTTCAATCTACTGCTCATTGATGTTACAATATTTGCGTTGAATCGAAGAGTTCAAAACGGAACTCATATATTTCTGGATGCAGCCGGTTTCATTTTAGGTTGCGGTCATCATATTGCATTTTCATTGGTGTATTTGATAACTTCTTTCGGAAACTGGAAATGGTTACGAACGGCAAAATCGAAATTGTTGAATCCTTCCGCGCTTCAAAAGTACGAGTGACTTTGATCCCTTGGGGGCTCCCCCGCCTTCGACTCTCAACCAATTAATTTATTTTCAATTATTTTTGAATAAAATTTTAGTCAAATGCTACAGAGTTGTTAAAAAGCGATAAAAATTGTGGGTGACAGGGAATTCAAGAGCAAAATCTGTGAATGATACATGATTAGGGGAGAAAAAAGAAGAAGTGATTCTGATGGAACATGATTTCGGGGAAAAAAAAACACATCGGGTGAAAAATCAGTAAATGGGACAGGATAAAAATATTAAAAATTAGAAAAAAAATCGATTATAAATCCGAGTTGATGCTCAGGTTTCCTTCGTCGTCGGAGCTCAATCCGAACATGTCGTCGAGGTAGTTGGGGCCTGGAAAATAATTACCTCTAATAGAAGAGCATGGAAAACTTCAAAAACTCACCGCCAATATACTCCTCCTCCTCTTCTACTTCCTTCTTCTTCTCCTCCATGAAGCTTTTCTTCAAAATTGGTTTGGGCATCTTGCCGGGCAACATGCCCATCTTGGGCTCCTCCTCTTCAATATCCGAATTCGCCTCTTCGTCATCAAGGTACTTGGGATTCTCCTCCACAAGATCGTCGGCACGTCTCTTCAAAAACGATTTGGGCATCTTGCCGGGCAACTTGTCCTTCTCCTCCTTTTTCTCTACTACCTCTTCAACATCGGTTGCCTCGGTTTTCAACGTCTCGGATTCAGATGGAACGGCGAAGAGCTCCGAGGCGATGGAATTCTGGAAAAATTCACCTTCAATAAAACGGCACCTACATAGAAATGATCAACTTACATTTGTCCTTCTTCCAGTCAATTTCGGTAGTTGGAGCTTGAGTTTTGGCGTCTGAGCTCTGGCTCTTTTTCGTTTCGGAGCCGGTTTTGGTGCCGGTGACGTCTTCTTTTTCAGGCTTTTTGGGACCCAATCCTCATCCTCCATTTTCTCCTTCACATCCTCTTTTGTCGGCTCAAAATCAAACTTTTGTGGGGTGACTTCCAGCTCATCAGTGGTGTAGTGTCTTCTGGAGCGCTCCAGATGCAACTCGGCACTGTACGCCTTCTCCTTGATCTCTGTCCGTGATTTCAACGGATTCTCAGTGATGATTGGAAGGATGGCAGATGGGATCACCGACTTCTCCAGTTTATACGCCTCCTGATGCGTCAGAAGGTTATCCTTCAGCTCGTCATACGCATTTTTCATCTTCTCTCCACCCAAATCGATTCCCAAATCTGACTTCATTTTGGTGTACTCCTTATGAATCACGTCGATTTTTCGGAACAAATCTGTGCTCAGAAGAGCTTTGACACGGGCGAATGGGTCGTTGACGTTGGCGAGAACGATTGGCGGTTTTGGGACACTTGCAGCGCCGAATCGTTTGAATTGGGAGGGATCGAACTGAAAAATGGGTTTTTTTTTTGAAAAAAAAAAAGAAATTGCCACTGAGGGGATTGAACCCGGGTGCCCAGCAGCACTACCGACTGAGCCACATAACCACACTTACCACTTGCAGAAAAGCGACATATTTGAATGCCTTATCCTCGCAAAGTTTCAGACACGCCATATACGCATCATAAATCTTCAGCTCCAAAAGAAGCTGGGTGAATTGACGGAAGTTTCGCGATGAATCCGGATCGATTCGAATTTTGACGACGTGACCGGCGGCTTGAGTGTAGAAGAAGGTGTACAGGGAGTAGAGGCCGAACAGACGTTCTTCAAGGCATCGTGGAGTTCCCGGACAGATCTCCTCTTCCATATAGGGCAGACAGCTGACGAGAAGGTGTTCGTATACCTGGAAATGGGAGACTAAGAAAAAAAATGAAAAAAAGAAAGATTATAAATCCGAGTTGATGCTCAAGTTTCCTTCGTCGTCGGAGCTCAATCCGAACATGTCGTCGAGGTAGTTGGGGCCTGGAAAATAATTACCTCTAATACTAAGGCATGGGAAACTCCAATCTCACCACCAATATACTCCTCCTCTTCTACTTCCTTCTTCTCAACCGCTTCCTCCATGGAGCTTTTCTTCAAAATTGGTTTGGGCATCTTGCCGGGCAACTTGTCCTTCTCCTCCTTTTTCTCTACTACCTCTTCAACATCGGTTGCCTCGGTTTTCAACGTCTCGGATTCAGATGGAACGGCGAAGAGCTCCGAGGCGATGGAATTCTGGAAAAATTGACCTTCAATTAAACTGCACCTACATAAAAATGATCAACTTACATTTGTCTTTCTTCCAGTCAGCTTTGGTAGTTGAAGCTTGAGTTTTGGCGTCTGAGCTCTGGCTCTTTTTCGTTTCGGAACCGGTTTCGGTGCACGTGACGTTTTCTTTTTTCAGACTTTTTGGGACCCAATCCTCATCCTCCATTTCCTCCTTCACTTCCTCTTTCGTCGGCTCAAAATCAAACTTTTGCGGGGTGACTTCCAGCTCTAAAAATCAGAGTTGATGATTAGGAACCTCTAATAAAACGGCATACCATAAGTTGTGTAACGTCTTCTTGAGCGAGATTCGAATTTTGACGACGTGACCGGCGGCTTGAGTGTAAAAGAAGGTGTAGAGGGAGTAGAGGCAGAAGAGACGTTCTTCAAGGCATCGTGGGGTTCCCGGACAGATCTCCTCTTCCATATAGGGCAGACAGCTGACGAGAAGGTGTTTTTATACCTGGAAACGGAAGATTAATAAAACAAAAGTTAAGATTGTTCCCAAAAATGGATTGATAGGAAATATGAAAGTGCCATATACCCCGGAAGAAAACACATTACGAGAGAATCGAAAGCAAGCGTTCGTAGGATCAATAATCGACTCTCTTAATAATTCGCGGGAGATCATAATAAGATTAAGAAAGGGGTAGAACAAAAAAAAGGGGGTAGATCAGAGAGGGTAGATCAAAAAGAGGTAGATCAAAAAAAATTTTTGTGGTGGATAAAAAAACGACCAGTGGATCGTCATCCATTCTCAGAGTACCACCATTGCTCGCTTTTCTACTAAATGTCCACCACTGCCCCGCCTCGTGAGCTCAGTAGAGCTTTCAACAATAAGCTCCAGAATACATATTTTCAAGGTGAGTGAAATCAGTTTGAAGGGTTGAACCATTGATCAATATCCACAGGATTCGAGGAGGGCAGCAAGTCCCGAATGAAGGAGACGACAGAGTACAGAGAGAAACTCAAACAGTTGAGCGAGCCGAAAAATTTGGTTGATTTCCATCGTTGTTTTTTTGTTAATTTCAATCAGTTTCAGCTCTTAACTTTCGCCTTCATCGATTTGCTCATTGGTGGTGGTGCTTCGGCAGCATTGGGAGCAGCCACGTTTGGAGCAATCCGAGCTAGTGAAATAATCACAAATGGATGTGCAACAATCATTTTCATCGTTGGCACGTCTTTTCTCTTGTTTCTCAAAATAAAAGCAATCAAGTCAATTGATTCGTCGAATAACATTAAATCAGGAGTATCGGAAGGTAGTTCTGACGAATTACTGCTTTTTCTTTTGCATTGAAGGTAATTTCGTTCAGAATACAAATTGAAATGCTGGACTCGCTTCAAAGACGATTTGATGGAATCAATCGCTGTTTTTCTGGACACGAAAATCGAAAGATTAGCCTTCAACACACCCGAAATGGCTTCATTCATCAAAGCAGTTTTTGAATCAGGTAAGCAGAATTTGGGTGAAGAGTGAAACATTGCTTACATAGGATTTGAACAAGGATACAAAGCCACTGAAAGTCAAGATAAGGATGTTGAGCTGAAATTCAAGGATATCATGGCACCGAGAGACGAACTCGTAAGCTTTGAGAAACGTTTTCCTTATTATTTTTTCATTACAGGCCACTACAAAGCTCGCGGCCGACTGTCTACTCTACTCAGCTGCTTTTGGCAACTTTTTAGCCGGTTCATTTGACAATTCTAAAAGAGACGCTCAAGTATTGTATATTACTGCTGCCGTGTTCACCGCTCTTGGAAGCTTATTGTATCTGTATTTTAAGCTCCAATATCGCACTAAAATCAATACGGAAACGAAAAAAGCCCTGGAATACGGGATCTCTGATGATTCGATGGATGTCTTCAAGCTTAAGAGTGAGTTTGAGACAGTCACCGCAACGAATAGAAATGAATCTGCACATGGTAGCCTACAGTAAGCTATGCAAAAGCTATTTGCTGAGAAACCAAAGTAGGCACTCTTTAATTAATTTTTTACGCCAAAATCTGAAAAAGTTTTATAACTTTGGAAGGTTACGTGCCTTTAATGGTATCGAATTACCAATAAAATATCTACGAAAAAAGTCCAGAAACCTAGAAATTGGAATATAGGCGAAAGGAAATCGAGTTACTTTTGTTTCTCAGTAAAGCGAATTTGCACACCATACTGTTGGTGACCATGTGCGCGCTCACAAAAAAAGGCGATGTTGTTTTTGATAATCAAGGCTTGTCACTTCAGTCGGAAAAAGCAGGATTATCTATTTCAGACAAAGCACGGCGTTCGTGGACAATCAACCGAAAAGAGACTCTGCTCTATTGGATGCCTATCAGTCACTATTGACACTATAAGCGCTTCTACCCAAGCATTTTATTTTTGAATTATTTATTTCAAATTTTGTTACCTGTAATTTAACTCCAACTTTTGATGTGCTATGAATAAATCGGGCGAAAGGGTCGTTGACATTGGCGAGAACGATTGGCGGTTTTGGGACACTTGCAGCGCCGAATCGTTTGAATTGGGATGGATCGAACTGAAAAAAATTCATGGATGTCGGGAAACCTTGGCAAAAGAAAAATAGTCGGAAAAACGTTAAACAAATTGTATTCAAAGGCTACGAAACGCCCTGACCTATGTGATTTTTATTCAGAAAGCACGGAATACGTCCGGAAATTCTTCCTTTGCAAAATTTTTTTTAAAAACGTCCTAGAATCCAGGATTTTCGACATGCATGAAAAAATTGGCTCTGAGGAGTTTGAACATGAGACCCCCAAAAATGCTTACCACTTGCAGAAAAGCGACATATTTGAATGCCTTATCCTCGCAAAGTTTTAGACACGCCATATACGCATCATAAATCTTCAGCTCCAAAAGAAGCTTGGTGAATTGACGGAAGTTTCGCGATGAATCCGGATCGATTCGAATTTTGACGACGTGACCGGCGGCCTGAGTGTAGAAGAAGGTGTAAAGGGAGTAGAGATCGAGGAGGCGTTCTTCAAGGCATCGTGGAGTTCCCGGACAGATCTTCTCTTCCATATAGGGCAGACAGCTGACGAGAAGGTGTTCGTTGAACTGCAAAAAATTAAAAATCAGGTGGTAGATTTCAAACCTTGAGAAAAAGTCGAAAAAAAAAACAAACCTCAATAATTTCTGCACTATCACTTCTTCCATTATGCAACAGCATCATCTCACGCTGCTGGAACAATCTTTTGTAATCCGAGAACCTAAAAATCAATTTATTGAGCTCCCGAAAAATCAATAATCCAACCAACCTTTGAGATCGAATATCCAGAAACGCCTTCAAAAACATGTCGAGATCTTCACGAAGTCCAGCGTACACTGGTATTAATGACGTCGCACCGCCCTTTGGCATTTTTGCTGGGAATTCTGAAAATAAATTGATTTTTTAATGAAAAAAATCATAATTTAACCCCAAACGCAACATAAATCTGGAAATGGAAGATTTAAAAAAAAATTGTTTAAAGTTGTTCCCAAAAATGAATGAGTTTCGTAAATATGAACGATTTATTAAGAAAAAAATCTTACGAGAAAAATCACTCTCGTTCTCTCGCGCCTCCCCTTTTTGGCGCGCGTCGCGAGACCGGTAGAGCAGAAACCATGATGTTCCTTTTTAAATTTATTTATTAACTGGTATACTGTAGATAAATTTCTACTTTTTTCACTTGGTTTGAACAACTCTTTTACAAAATGTTTTTTGTTCCTATTCAAAGCGCAGATTAATGATGCGGTACGTAACGTTTGTTTCGACTTGTCAAACGAATAAGAAATAAATCGTGAAGTACTATTTCGGAATTTTAATTCGAATTTTCCAGGCTCACATTTCCAAAGTTTACTGCCGTTCGTTAGAAAAACTTTTTTAACGTATAAAAACTAATTGAGCTTTCAGATGGCATATAATGAGCATATTCACTCGTAATTTGAAAAAAATATGGATCGGAAGTTTTGAAAAAGACTTATTATTTATAATTTAATTCTATCTGTTTATAATTTTTTTTTCTCTTCTCTTTTGAAAAATTTTTCAAGCCGGCGAAGCCAATTAAAGCATGAATTCTAAAACTCTTTTTTAAAAATTTCTTGTGACTAAATCCAACTCGAAATCGCAAGTCGAATACTCCAAATAATGCATATTATTGCACCCTTCCGTACTTTTTCGTAGCCGCGCCTCTAGTGGGAACATGCGTCTCGAAAAGTTGTTATTAAAGTTCTCTGATGATATGCAGTTTTTTAGAAGTTTCGGATTTGCATCTGGAGCGCTCCAGAAGACACTACACCACTGATGAGCTGGAAGTCACCCCGCAAAAGTTTGATTTTGAGCCGACGAAACAGGAAGTGAAGGAGGAAATGGAGGATGAGGATTGAGCCACAATGCTCTAGCAACGTCATTAATACCAGTGTACGCTGGACTTCGTGAAGATCTCGACATGTTTTTGAAGGCGTTTCTGGATATTCGATCTCAAAGGTTTGGATTATTGATTTGTTGAGAGCTCATTTAACTGCTTTTCAGGTTCTCGGATTACAAAAGATTGTTCAAGCAGCGTGAGATGATGCTGTTGCATAATGGAAGAAATGACAGTGCAGAAATCATTGAGGTTAGTTTTTTATCGATTTTTTCTCAAGGTTTATAATCTACCACCTGATTTTTAATTTTTTGCAGTTCAACGAACACCTTCTCGTCAGCTGTCTGCCCTACATGGAAGAGGAGATCTGTCCGGGAACCCCACGATGCCTTGAAGAACGCCTCCTCGATCTCCATTCCCTTTACACCTTCTACACTCAAGCCGCCGGTCACGTCGTCAAAATTCGAATCGATCCGGATTCATCGCGAAACTTCCGTCAATTCACCCAGCTTCTTTTGGAGCTGAAGATTTATGATGCGTATATGGCGTGTCTGAAACTTTGCGAGGATAAGGCATTCAAATATGTCGCTTTTCTGCAAGTGGTAAGCATTTTGAGGGCCCCAGGTTCAATCCCCTCAGAGACAATTTCTTTTTTTTTTTTTCAAAAAACCCATTTTTCAGTTCGATCCCTCCCAATTCAAACGATTCGGCGCCGCAAGTGTCCCAAAACCGCCCGTCGTTCTCGCCAACGTCAACGACCCATTCGCCCGTGTCAAAGCTCTTCTGAGCACAGATTTGTTCCAAAAAATCGATGTGATTCATAAGGAATACACCAGAATAAAGTCAGATTTGGGAATCAATTTGGGTGGCGAGGAGATGAAAAATGCGTATGACGAGCTGAAGGATAACCTTTTGACGAATCAGGAGGCGTATAAACTGGAGAAATCGGTGGTAAGCTACCTTTAATAAAAGGGCATGGATCAAAAAAAGCTTTTTGCAGATTCCTTCTGCCATCCTTCCAATCATCACCGAGAATCCGTTAAAATCACGGACAGAGATCAAGGAGAAGGCGTACAGTGCCGATTTGCATCTGGAGCGCTCCAGAAGACACTACACCACTGATGAGCTGGAAGTCACCCCGCAAAAGTTTGATTTTGAGCCGACGAAAGAGGATGTGAAGGAGAAAATGGAGGATGAGGATTGGGTCCCAAAAAGTCTGAAAAAGAAGACGTCACCGGCACCGAAACCGGCTCCGAAACGAAAAAGAGCCAGAGCTCAAACGCCAAAACTCAAGCTTCAACTACCAAAGCTGACTGGAAGAAAGACAAATGTAAGTTGATCATTTTTAAGTAGATTCAGTTTAATTGAAGGTCAATTTTTCCAGAATTCCATCGCCTCGGAGCTCTTCGCCGTTCCATCTGAATCCGAGACGTTGAAAACCGAGGCAACCGATGTTGAAGAGGTAGTAGAGAAAAAGGAGGAAAAGGACAAGTTGCCCGGCAAGATGCCCAAATCGATTTTGAAGAGACGTGCCGACGATCTTGTGGAGGAGAATCCCAAGTACCTTGATGACGGAGAGGCCAACTCGGATATTGAGGAGGAGGAGCCCAAGTACCTTGATGACGGAGAGGCCAACTCGGATATTGAAGAGGAGGAGCCCAAGTTGGCCATGTTGCCCGGCAAGATGCCCAAACCAATTTTGAAGAAAAGCTTCATGGAGGAAGCGGTTGAGAAGAAGGAAGTAGAAGAGGAGGAGGAGGAGTATATTGGCGGTGAGTTTGGAGTTTGTCATGCCCTTCTATTAGAGACAATTATTTTTTTCAGGCCCCAACTACCTGGACGACATGTTCGGATTGAGCTCCGACGACGAAGGAAACCTGAGCATCAACTCAGATTTATAATTGAATTTTTTTTCTAAATTTTACTAATTTTATCCTGTCCCATTTACTGATTTTTCACCCGATGTGTTTTTTCCCCGAAATCATGTTCCATCAGAATCGCTTATTTTTTTTCTCCCCCAATCATGTATCATTCACAGATTTTGCTCTTGAATTCCCTGTCACCCACAATTTTTATCGCTTTTTAACTATTCTGTATCATTTGACTAAAACTTTCTTCAATAATAATTGAAAATAAATTAATTGGTTGAGAGTCGAATTCGGGATTATAGAGGGAGCCCCCAACTGAACATAGTCATGCGGCTAGGACCATTGTTTGATATAGGTCAGAAAAGGGCAATGTTTGTTTAACCTCTATTATCGAGCGGTGTCGGGCCAGTTTCTCTGCCATTCTCCTCTTCTTTCTTGATCACAAATGAAAAAAAATCCATTGCGGTCAAGGTGATTCTAATTGCAAGTATTCAATTTTCGATCTTTCAAAAATTAAAGCCACAAGTTATTTTCCTGATTTGCATTCGAGATTTTTTGAATATTGGCAATTCAAGAGATGTTTTCGGTTATCGATTTTCATCAGTTTCAAACGAATATTTCTGGCAAACACTCAATTGCTGTGTCTCTCTATTGCTATATATCTCATCTGCTACGGGGGTGATCAACTGCTATGTTGTAACTGCTATTGTTTCAACTTCTATCTTTGGCTTTTTTGCTATGGATCAACTGCTATAGTCTAGGATCAAGTGCTATAGGCATAGCAGTTGAGATATCAAAAGTAGCGAAAATAGCAGTAGATCCATAGCAGAAGAGCCAAATATAGCAGTTGATCGCCCCATAGCAGTTGAGTATCTACCAATATTTCCTCATTTTTCTGCAAGAAACAAAGAAACAGTAAAAGTCGCTAAAAATTGATAAAAGTTTATGAAATGCAGCTTCGAGAACACTTGTTCAAAAAAGTAGTGATACGGAAATAATGATAAGTTCATTCAAAAACATTCAAAAAATTTGAAAACGGAAGAGTATGGTGCAAAGATATTTTTAAAAAATACTTTCATAATTTTCAATATGTCATTTTTTGACACCTTGGTCAGGTACAATAACTTCATCATAACAGCTAAAATTTACTTGTTGACTCCTCAAAACTAGTTAGCAACTAGTTTTGAGGCTTACGACGGATTGGGGAACAAAGTTCGTTGATGGGGACAGGCCAGGAGTTTTGGGGTTCTCAACCTAAAGTGGAAAGGGGGTTTCTGAATTTTTTTATATTTTTTTTGAGATTGCGTAAACGGTGAGAGGGAAATGTTTATAAAATTCAAAACAGTAACTAACGAGAGCATAAAAAGTTGTCACAAATGTAAATTTAGTGCTCTTTCAAACTCTCGCATTTTTGAATTGCGGAATGATGAACAAACTTTTTTAGATTGTTTCAACCATTCCCAGTTGTTCAAAGAAGTCACCAAATACATTAGTGAAGATGCAATGTGATACCCGCAACCTAGAATAAAACCGGCCGCATCATGAAAAATATGTGTTCCGTTTTGAACTCTTCTATTCAACGCAAATATTGTAACAGCAATCAGGAGTAGATTGAAAATGATGTCAAGAAGAAGGACGGAAGTGTGCTGGAAAAATAACTGCAGTTTATTTTATTTCCATCTATCCTGAACAACGTACCAATTTCCAAGTATAATCGTCTAAAGCCAAAATTCGTAGTTTCACCTCTTCTCGCTCGATTTTTTCTCTTTCTGATCTCTCGTTAAATTCTTTATGGCTTCTTTCGGATGATATCAAATAACTGGAAAAAAACATTTCAAACTCATGAACTTTCGAAAACTAGAAAAACAGTTGATGAACGCAAATGTAAAACTCACTCCAATCTTTGATATAGAATCTCCATTTCCGTCACTGGACGATATCCGTTGACCATTTGATTTTCCTCTCTCATCAACATATAGAACATGAAACTGATTGAAGTGAGAGTCACGAGTAAACAGATCCACTTATTAGGATTCGGATCACTGAGATATAGGAAGATAATGATGGATAGAATTTGGAAAAGTTTTACAGATATTTCTGGATAAACCATCTGAAAAATATTATTATCTTTAGGAACAGTGTAGAAAGGAATTCACCGGTTTTTTGGTTTCTTCATCTATTCTATTGAGAATCTCATTAAAATATCTTGTTTCATCTTTATCCTCCCAATAAATGAAATGATATTTGGGACTTTTTTTCTTGAATTCTAAATATTCAGCTTCAAGATAGGCATCGATTTCGTCCATGGTCATATTTAAATTCAAATTTGTCCATCTGTGTTGAAATATCTATAAAGACAATAAATGAATTACGAGTAGTATAAACTACTGAGTTTTCAGATTATCACTTTAAATTGATCTTAAACTTCATAGTGCCTCTCAAAAATACACCGTACTACTTTAAGCACGTGCACAATAGTCTTCACTTTTGAAATCCTCCGAATGTTTTTTGAATAAACTTCTCATAACTTTTTTGAACAAGTATAACTTACAGAGTCAATCATTGCTTCCATTTCGATGGCAAGAGTTTTTGAAGAATTAGCTCTATCTTCTTGGGATGTGCAAACAAACTAAAGTTCTAGTTTTGTATAACCCACTCAAAACTTCTCGAAGCTGCAATTTCATAAACTTTTATCAATTTTTAGCGACTTTTACTGTTTCTTTGTTTTTTGCAGAAAAATGAGGAAATATTGGTAGATACTCAACTGCTATGGGGGCGATCAACTGCTATGTTGTAACTGCTATTGTCTCAACTGCTATATTTGGCTCTTCTGCTATGGATCTACTGCTATTTTCGCTACTTTTGATATCTCAACTGCTATGCCTATAGCATTTGATCCTAGACTATAGCAGTTGATCCATAGCAAAAAAGCCAAAGATAGAAGTTGAAACAATAGCAGTTACAACATAGCATTTGATCACCCCATAGTTGAGATATATAGCAATAGAGAGACACAGCAATTGAGTGTTTGCCAGAAATATTCGTTTGAAACTGATGAAAATCGATAACCAAAAACATCTCTTGAATTGCCAATATTCAAAAAATCTCGAATGCAAATCAGGAAAATAACTTGTGGTTTCAATTTTTCCAAGTTCGAAAAATGAACATTTGCAATTAGAGTTACCTTGACCGCAATGGAATTTTTTTTCATTTGTGATCAAGAAAGAAGAGGGGAATGGCAGAGAAACTGGCCCGACACCGCTCGATAATAGAGGTTAAACAAACATTGCCCTTTTCTGACCTATATCAAACAATGGTCCTAGCCGCATGACTATGTTCAGTTGGGGGCTCCCTCTATGTTCCCGAATTCGACTCTCATCCAATTAATTTATTTCAATTTTCATTGAATAAAGTTTTAGTCAAATGATACAGAGTTGTTAAAAAGCGATAAAAATTGTGGGTGACAGGGAATTCAAGAGCAAAATCTGTGAATGATACATGATTGGGGGAGAAAAAAAAGAAGTGCTTCTCATGGAACATGATTTCGGGGAAAAAAACACATCGGGTGAAAAATCAGTAAATGGGACAGGATAAAACTATAAAATTTAGAAAAAAATCGATTATAAATCTGAGTTGATGCTCAAGTTTCCTTCGTCGTCGGAGCTCAAACCGAATATGTCGTCGAGGTAGTTGGGGCCTGGAAAATAATTACCTCTAATAGAAAGGCATGGGAAACTTCAAACTAGAAACTCACCGCCAATATACTCTTCCTCCTCTTCTACTTCTTTCTTCTCAACCGCTTCCTCCATGGAGCTTTTCTTCAAAATTGGTTTGGGCATCTTGCCGGGCAACATGCCCATCTTGGGCTCCTCCTCCTCAATATCCGAGTTGGCCTCTCCGTCATCAAGGTACTTGGGATTCTCCTCCACAAGATCGTCGGCACGTCTCTTCAAAATCGATTTGGGCATCTTGCCGGGCAACTTGTCCTTCTCCTCCTTTTTTTCTACTACCTCTTCAACATCGGTCGCCTCGGTTTTCAAAGTTTCGGATTCAGATGGAACGGCGAAGAGCTCCGAGGCGATGGAATTCTAGAAAAATTAACCTTCAGTAAAACTGCACCTACATATAAAATGATCAACTTACATTTGTCCTTCTTCCAGTCAATTTCGGTAGTTGAAGCTTGAGTTTTGGCGTCTGAGCTCTGGCTCTTTTTCGCTTCGGAGCCGGTTTTGGTGCCGGTGACGTCTTCTTTTTCAGACTTTTTGGGACCCAATCCTCATCCTCCATTTTCTCCTTCACTTCCTGATTGGTCGTCGGCTCAAAATCAAACTTTTGCGGGGTGACTTCCAGCTCATCAGTGGTGTAGTGTCTTCTGGAGCGCTCCAGATGCAAATCCGCACTGTACGCCTTCTCCTTGATCTCTGTCCGTGATTTCAACGGATTCTCGGTGATGATTGGAAGGATGGCAGAAGGAATCTGCAAAAAACTTTTTTTTATCCATGCCCTTTTATTAGAGGTAGCTCACCACCGATTTCTCCAGTTTATACGCCTCCTGATGCGTCAAAAGGTTATCCTTCAGCTCGTCATACGCATTTTTTATCTTCTCTCCACCCAAATCGATTCCCAAATCGGACTTCATTTTGGTGTATTCCTTGTGAATCACATCGATTTTTCGGAACAAATCTGTGCTCAGAAGAGCTTTGACACGAGCGAATGGGTCGTTGACATTGGCGAGAACGATTGGTGGTTTTGGGGCACTTGCAGCGCCGAATCGTTTGAATTGGGATGGATCGAACTGAAAAATTGGTTATTTGAAAAAAAAAAGAAATTGCCACTGAGGGGATTGAACCCGGGTGCCCAACAGCACTACCTACTGAGCCATATAACCACACTTACCACTTGCAGAAAAGCGACATATTTGAATGCCTTATCCTCGCAAAGTTTCAGACACGCCATATACGCATCATAAATCTTCAGCTCTAAAAGAAGCTGGGTGAATTGACGGAAGTTTCGCGATGAATCCGGATCGATTCGAATTTTGACGACGTGACCGGCGGCTTGAGTGTAGAAGAAGGTGTAGAGGGAGTAGAGGCCGAAGAGACGTTCTTCAAGGCATCGTGGGGTTCCCGGACAGATCTCTTCTTCCATATAGGGCAGACAGCTGACGAGAAGATGTTCGTTGAACTGCAAAAATCGATAATTTAAGGTAGATCAAAAATTTTGAGAAAAAAAGGCTGGTAGATCAAATAATTGCCTAGAAAACTAACCTCAATAATTTCTGCACTATCACTTCTCCCATTATGCAACAGCATCATCTCACGCTGCTGGAACAATCTCTTGTAATCCGAGAACCTAAAAATCACTTTTTTCATTATTTTTTGATGAGAAAAAAATCAATAATCCAACCTTTGAGATCGAATATCCAGAAACGCCTTCAAAAACATGTCGAGATCTTCACGAAGTCCAGCGTACACTGGTATTAATGACGTCGCACCGCCCTTTGGCATTTTTGCTGGGAATTCTAAAAAAAATTGGGTAATTTTATTGAAAAATATCAAAAAATTCTGAATTTAATCCCAAAAATCCGAAGAAAATCCAGAAAATTCAGAAGAAAATGGAGTACAGTAAGCTTCACTCCCTCACCTGAAACGCTGGTTTCGTCGTGGGTGGTCTGATAACGCCATGCGCCTTTAAAACCGTACCCACTTCTGGGTGGTCTCCTTTTTCTTCGTGGGTGGTCCGCGGTGAGACCCAGCGCTTGGCAAGCATGTTCCTTTGAATTACGGTATTTATTTCCGCTTCTGGGTGGTCTCCTTTTTCTTCGTGGGTGGTCCGTGGTGAGACCCATTGTTTTTCAAACATGTTCCTTTAAATTACGGTAATAATTTATTTATTTCATTGAAATTAAGTCACAATTTCTCAAAAATCAAGTGTTCCGGGGTCAAAATCTGGAATTTTTCTGGCATCGAAGAAGGAATTGGGGCGCAGATTTTCCGATTTTTTGAAAGAGAAAAAACAATTTTTACAGAGAAAAAAACCACGAAAATGAGACAAAGAAGAAGGATAATGATGAGAATAAAAAGGAAATTTATCGATTTTTCCATTTGCTTGATGATCTGATTTTTTTCGCAGATTTCTCCAAGGGCGCACATGCATTTTGACTTTTTTCCATCGAATTCGCAGTGGAAATCTGAATGAAAAAAACGTTTAAAATATTTCAAATTGCCTCCGAAACAATAAAAAAATTAGAAAATTAGCTTACCTTTCTCACACTTGATTTTTCCACACTGATCCTTCGCGCATTTCTCTCCCGGAGCACAATAAAATTGGCAGTTTGATCCATAAAATCCCGGGAGACACTCGAACCGAAGCGATGTAAAAATTGAGATTCCAATTTTGTCGGTCACAGTTTTGTGAGTCCAGATATCCTTGGTTTGAATTGGAGCAATGTTTTCGAATTTCTCACCGATAAACTCGCCATATTTGAACTTGAACATCTGGATACTGTAGGGGAAGACTGGGGCGGCCCCTGGGGGCATCGGGAGCACAAACTCTTTGAATTGCTCAGTGACTTGCAACTCCAAAGAAATCCCATATCTCGTCACATTTTCCCTATCCACAGACTCGAATCTCGCAGTGACTGGTTGCGAAGAGGACATCCGGACCCACACGAGACCAGTGGAATAGGATAGTGGGGTAAGGATAAGGAGAAGGAATAGAAGAATATGGTAACGGGGCATTCGGAACAAGAATAGGGACTAGAATGAATGGAATACAGGAGAGAAGGACCCCGGGGGTTATGGGGGCGGGGCTGAGGGTATACTTTATCAAAGAGGCCGCAGGGGCGGCTAGATATAGCCGAAAGAGGGTACACCTTTTATTACAGGGGGGCTACCGACACGTGTATACCGTTTGTGGCGGTAGTCTTGGAGACCAAAAGGGAGAGATAAGATAGATTGGGACTGAAATAGTGGGACCCCCCGCATTTTCGTTTTTTTTTGTGCTGAAAAAAAAACAATTTTATTCACCATTCATTCAAAAACTGGAACTCTTTTCCTTAAGATTTTTTAGGAGAGACAGAGTTATCAAACCAAATATTACAAAAGTAAGGAAAATAATACCGAGGATAATAAGTATTATGTCACGGATTTTCGATGCTCTCGATTCGGAACAGGACCTTCTGTGGGTATCTTTGCATGGTACTGATGGAGGGCACGGTACTGGTGGGGGGCACGGTGAGGAGCAAGGATGACAGGTGCTCATTGTGTAATTTGGTGTAGGATCCATTCTGGGAAGTGAAAATACGTGTTATCAAGAAAAATAATTTGAAAGTTGAAAAATGTATCCTGTCAATATAGTAGAAAAAGTCTTCAGAAAATCGAAAAACTAGAAAAAATATGGCTGGATGGATGTTCAAAAAGTTAACCTAAATAGGAAAAAAGCATCCTCCTAGTTGTTTTTTTCATCAGATTTCGAAATTTGATAACGACTGTTTATTTATTTTCGGTTGTCATTACTTACTCACACTTGTCAGAGAACAAATACAGGATGTTGTTTTTCTTAAATTTCCAAATTCTTCTTATCTATTTTTTTCCGTTGCTCACTGTTGTTTATGTTATGCTTCCAGTTCCGGTAGAACTTGATAAGATACCCTATACTATAACAGGGGGTTTCTTCTAAATTTTTGAATTTTATTCTATATTTTCACTTGGTGGGGCTTGTTCTGCATTTTTGCGTCAGGGTGTTGCAAAACGCGGTGTTTGCGGACATTGTAATACAGTAATATAGGGTCCGCAAACACCGCTACAACACTCTGACGCAAAAATGCAGAACGATTCCTCATAGTTTCTATGTTCTATCACCTTCAACGAGCATAACAATACTTTCAGTCCCATGGAACCACCACCAAGCTATCCCGGCCTTGCCGAGACCTCATCTACTCCAATCCCAGCTCCAGCTCCTGTTGCAGCTCCCAATCCGGCTCCTTCTCCGCCTCCAGCAAAGATTCCTAATGTCCGAAGGACGTCCCCATACTTGTCTGTATTTGTTGGTGTAATGGTTCTCACTTCCAGTTTGTACTGGTTTAGTATACGACGGCAAGGAGTGTGATGTTTTAATTTATCCGTTTTTTATCACCAAGAGAATAAAGTGAATGAATTTGTTTCTCAGTTTTTGTATGATTAGTTTTTAATTCTTAGAAAATTTTGAATACCACAACTTCAGGAAGTCATAACTCTGAAGCCTGGAAAGCTAGAAAAAAGCTGTCAACTAACAAAAATTAGAAAAATTAATCAGCTATATTTTACTACTTGACCATTTTTTTAAATCGTTAACGCTACAGGAGTTATGAGCTGTCGAATGAAGATGGTTTGTGGAGGCTAATCAAATTTCGTGCCTCCCATCGTTCCAAAGAGTGCCTGTACCTCAAAATTCATTGAAGATTTTGAAAAGTGTTCAACTACAAACTTATTAAGTACATAATTTCCTACAACTTTTGAGTTGTAACTTTTTCTGTAGATCTTACGACTCAAGAGTTATGGGGTTCCCAAATCAGGTCATTCAATAATCATGATGCAAAAAGTTCATTCTTTATTTATGTCTCATCGGATAGAACTCAAGTTTTTTTTTGGTTTTTTTTTGGTGATAATCTTTCAAACAGTGTGTCAAAAAATTCTTATCAATCATTTCAAAATTGAATGGACAAAACAGCCCCAAACATTGTATAAAATAAAAGTTTCTTCTTCCATTCCCTATCCCTCATTCTCAAAATGGACCCACTACCATACAATATTACTGGAGGTGGTGTCAACCCATCTCTCCCATCCATCGTCATAATTTCTCCTGAGAACCACCGGAAGTATATTATCCATCTCCACTATATATTATCCATCTCCACATAATTCGAACAAAGAAATCCGTGCACTTGTATTTTTCCTTATCGTCATGTTTTTCCTGTTTGTGGTGAATTGGTATTTGTGTATTTGGAGTTATAAATAGTTTTTTTTTCATATTTTGTGAGATTATTATCGATTGATTTCAAAAAAAAAAACACATTTTTTATCAGCTACTCACATGGACAGGATGTTTTGTTTTTGAGTCGTCCTCAACCATTTACTATTTGCTTTGTTTCAAAAATTTTTTAACACCACACTTTTGGTTCGCTCCAAACTGACTAATTTACCTTTTTCCTTATTTTACTATCAACCTGAATTCCAAAAAACAAAAAGAATGGACCCACCACCGAGCTACATCGTTGCCACCACTAATCCTTACTACTATAATCCGTCATCTATTATTCTACCAGCTACTACTACCGTATCCTTATCCAGGAATCCAAACTGCAGACTGAAAATTCCAAGCAGATCCAAATTCTGGATTATTTGCAATTTCACTAGTGCTTTTCTTGTCTTAATTTTCGTTATCTGGCCAGTTATTTTCTTCATAGTTATTCCCCATATAAGAGAATGTGCTCGTTCCCCGGATTGTTAGAGTATTTTAGGTGAATAAACCTTTTTCTGATCAAAAAGTCCGCAAACTAACACCAACACGTCGCATTGCAGACGTGCTCCGAGTCCGCAAATACAGACACCATAGGGAACCCAAGTCAGGTTACAGTCATTGTCTTTAATTGGAAAGTCTGGTCTTTATTTTTTGTCTATTTGTGTAGTGGGAGCAAAGCTGTCAAAATGGCGGCCGCGACCGGTAGCAGCCTACGCGGCCTAAGTCCGTGGGAGGCCGTGGTCGACCGTCATAATATAGGACCGCTAGGCTGCCGTAACTTTCGAGCAGCGGAATAACAAAATCCAGGAGACCGATTATGGCCGCGGCAGCCATTCCGACAGCCTTGACTTCTATTATAATATAGTTTTTTTTTCAAATTTTGTAAGATCATTATCGATTGACTCTAAAAAAAAACACATTTTTTATCAACTCCTTACATTGACAGGATGTTGTTTTTCAGTCGTCCTCAACCAATTTTTATTTGCTTTGTTTCAAAAATTTTTTGACACCACACTTTTGGTTCGCTCCAAACGGACTAATTTCCTTTTTTCCTTATTCTGCAATCAATTCAACCTAGGAATGGACCCACCACCAAGCTACATCATTGCCACCACTAATCCATATTACTATAATCCGTCACCTATTTTTCTACCACCTAGTACTACCGCATCCTCCTCCAGGAATCCAAACTGCAGACTAAAATTTTCGAATTTCGACAGATTCAAGTTTGCGATAATTTGCATATTTACCAGTGCTTTTCTGATTTTAATGTTTGTTGTATGGCCAGTTATATATCATACAGTTATTGAGCACCCCATAAGAAAATGTGCTTGTTTTCCGGAATGTGATTGTTAGAGTTTTTGGAAGAAGTAAAATTTTCGTGATATCAAGTGTTGAGTCCGCAAACAACAACACGTCATCTTATAGGTTTCGCACTTGCTCTAGTGTCGTAAGATAAGGTGCCAGGTCCGCAAGCACCGATACCTCAATTTGAAGTCTTTGGGATCAGCTAGTAACACTGTTCTTGATTACTTTTAGTCAGATATTTTAAAACCTAAGCAAAATCCAGTTGTTGTAAGATTAGGTGTCGAGTCCGCAAACACCAGAAAGCCAAATCGCAGAAATCTAGTACGACCTGAACCTTCACCCAGTTTGCTCCGTTTCTCTCGATTTGTTTATGCTTTTAGGCTCTGTTACTCATTGCAACTAAGCTTTAGAAAAACCGATCTGTCGTAAGATATAGTGTAGAATCCGCAAACACCGAAAATCCAGATTGCAGATATCTAGCACGCCCTAAAAATCAACCTCTATTTTCCGTGTCTCTGGTTCAAACAGACTTTTTTCTAGAATTTTCCTATTTTTTGATACCAATTTTCACCTTTACTACCCCCTATTGTCCTTTCTCAGTGTCTTAGAAATTAAAATTCTTCCCTAGATTTCCAAAAATCAGCAAACAAATCCATCACAAACCAAAAGAAATGACGTCCAGCGTCCCCAAAGCACTATCTGAATAGTATCCGTTAGATCACCTCCTTTGTTCTTCCCTTAACAATAACATAAGTGATTCATATAGTCTAGAATGTAGTTATTTTTTGTGCTCGAAAAAATATAAAATATAAAAGCAAATCCAGAACCAAAACTCAAAAGTATTCCCAGAAAATTGAAAAAAAAAATGCTATACCTCCATATCATCCAATATTTCGGGTTCATCGGTTCCCAACTTGCTAACTCTTTACTCATCTACCTAATCTTCACAAAAGCCCGAAAACTATTCGGAATGTATCGATTTGTGATGTTGGGATTTGCTTTTTTCTTTCTGATTTATTCCTGGATTGAAGTGCTAACCCAGCCAGTTATCCATATCAAAAGTCCAGTTTGTATAGTTTTTATGGATAGCGCTTTGAAGTATTATAAGAATTTGGGGTTTATTATTACATGTAAGTTGATTTTAAGGTGGAAAATGTGAAATTTGGTCAAAAAGAACACTTGCAGGTCTGTATTGCGCGTGTTTTGCACTGGTGATTTCTCTATTATCGGCTCAATTTTTCTACAGGTTTCTAGCGGTTTGCAAGTGAGTTTACAGTTGTTCAGATCAGTATATCTCGGTTATCTTCAGAGCTACCAAAAAGTGATCAACTGAATAAATGTTTATTGAGACATTTTGAACATTTCATCAGTTGAAAACTTTTCGATAGCTCTGAAAACAACCGAGATACATCCCCTTGAAGTTGAAGCCAGCTAGAGGCAGAGAAACCAGACACTCTACGTCTCTGACTCTCGATGGTCTACCCACTACTGCTTGTTTAGAGCAGTATATCTCGGTTGTTTTCAGAGTTATCAAAAAGCGATCAACTGGAGAAATGTTCAGTGTAGCATTTTGAACATGTTATTAGTTGAAAATTTTTTGATAGCTGTAAAGACAACCGAGTTATACAAGTTTGAACTTGCAGCATTTTTTCCAACTAGAGTCAGACACTCTGCTTGTCTGCGCATCTCTTTCTCCTCACTTCAGGGTTTCCTAATTACTGATTTCCAGACCCCACACCCTATCCCATGGCGAGGAACGTCTCCTCTTCTACCTCTTTGTTCCGTGTTTTTTGTGCTTCATTGCCTGGTTCGAATTTGTATACTGGGGAATGGCGAACACCGTGGAGAAGCAATTGTACATGAAGTATGACTCAATTCAATTTTCTCTACTCAAACTCCCAAAATTCCAGAACAGAGCTCGCCGAAATCTATAACGAAGACTCTGAAAATGTAGCGTTCATTGCGGTTATGTACTGAACAATCGATGAGACAACTGGTCAGAAGAAGTGGCATTTGTGTGATATTGCACTCTTATTGGCCTGTGTTGCAACAATTGTAGGGTTTTTTCCAGAAGAATTTTTTGATCTACGTCTTTAAAGGGCGGCTGCTTTCTGACTATTGTCTATTGTGCATCAAGGATATACCGGAAGATGAAGGACTCCAGTGGTCATATGAGCGAGCGGACAATCGAATTGAATCGTCAGTTGTTTATCACTCTAACCATCCAGGTAAAAATCTGTTCGAATTTCCAAATATCCGGATGTCCAGACAATCCTCCCCTTATTCATGATGTATATCCCAGTGGGTCTTGCGACATCCCTTCCAATTTTCGAAATCAAAACTGGACGAATCGCGAATTTCACCGCTGCCAGTCTAGCGGTGTATCCATTTCTGGAGCCATTAATCCCCATGATTTGTATAAAGGAGTTCAAGAAAGTGGTGCTATGTAAGTCCTCTGATGGTCTTTTAATGTATAAATGAGGTCAAAAAAATTTTTAGGCCAGCAAAAACGAAAAGTGCTTCCATCGAGGACGACGTTCTCCACTCCAATCTCCGGAATTCACTCTTCCAGTACTAACGCTATTCTATGAATATGGAATTTTGAATGAATTTTACTTGTGGGTGGAGTTATTAATACTATAAATTTTTTTGACTTGCTGTGCTTGGTAGAATGGTTAGCTGTGACTAACAGACAGACAATAAAATATAGAAAAATAGATTTTTTTTGTTATTTGGTTAAAATGTTTCATTTTTTCGTTTCCGTGATTTGTTTTGTTCCGGGGAGAATAACAGAGAATAACTAGATTTGTCAGTAATCTGGTTAGATAGGGTTAGACGGAAGAAGAGGAAAAGTTTCAAATCAATTGATCCAGTTGATTTTCTGAGAGGACTCCAGAACATGAAGGGTAGAAATCAGAATAAAAAAGGTTTTCAACTAGAGATTTTTGAAAATAACTAAAAACTGAGAAAAGAGATTTCACAAAAACCTCAAAATTTTAGTTACTGAAATGCAGAGTTTTTTCTTAGATTTTTGACCCCCCCCCCTTTTGTGGTGCAGCCCTATATAAAGTTTGTAGCCTTAAAGTTGGAGCCAGCTAGAGGCAGAGAAACCAGACACTCTGCGTCTCTGCCCCTCTCGGGTGGCCAACCCACTACTGCTTGTTATGAGCAGTATATCTCGGACTCCTCAGGAGTTATCAAAAAATGGTCAACTGAAGAAATGTCAATTGAGACATTTTACTCATTTGATCAGTTAAAACTTTTTGATAGCTCTAAAGACAACCGAGATACATCCTCTTGAAGTTTGGACCAGTTAGAGGCAGAGAAACCAGACACTCTGCTTCTCGGTGCTACCCCGCATTAGAACTGGCCGCATCAGAACTGACCTGCATTAGAACTGGCCGAATTAGAACCGAGTATTTCCGAAGTATCTGGAAACTCGAAAAATTGAGGAAAGGTTTAGGGCCAAAATGTCATATTCTGTACGAAAATTCAGCCTCGAGTCGTAACTAGGAGCTTGAATATGGCCCGGTTCTGATCCGGAAAGTTCTGATACGGGACAGTTCTAATGCGGCCAGTTCTAATGCGGGGTAGCACCTGCTTCTCTACCCTCTAACTAGTCCAAACTTTAAATGGTTGTTTGGAGCAGTATATCTCGATTTAATTTAATTATTTCGAAAAGTGGTCAACTAATGAAATGTTTAAAAATACATTTAAAAGATTTTGTCAGATGAAAACTTTTTGATAACTCCAAAGACAATCGAGATAGGCGGCTTTGACTGACTGGGTCTATATTCCAGGATTAACGTTAGCTGAAACTTCAAAATCTACTTTTCCAGCATTTTACAGTTATTTTCTGATACGAGACAAGTTTTCTTTGGGATTGCATTCATTTACACTTCGAGTTTCATTCATCGCGATGGACGTTCACATAATTGAGAGCCAAGTCCAGCCGGTGCTGCTCCGGGATGGCCTTATCCACACTTAGTTTTAATAAGATTGTGTTTCGATTTTCACGTACTGTGAGAGATTACACCACTAGACTCTGATTTGTATTGCAGCACGGTATTTATCAGAAC
>GL380589.1:0-16439 GCA_000143925.2 Caenorhabditis brenneri
TCCACATGCAGAATTGGAACTTGTCCAGAAGGAAGAGCTGAAATATTAAAATATAGACTTTATGAAAACTTGTTGAAACTCACATGGTTTCAACTTTTGAAACTCTTCAACTGTCAATCGATTGTCTTCGAAATCCACATCAGCAAGAACAAATAGTTGTCGAGCAGTTTCAGCCAATCCACGAGCATCGAAATACGTTAACTTGTAATGAACCATTATAGTTTTGGATTCTGGAATTTTAAAAATAGACTCATTTTTCACTCAAACAAGTGCGTGAAATGATACACATTTTTCGAAGAGTTGGAATGGAAAATGAACTAGTTGAACAAACGGGTGTTTCGTTGATGCCTGAAGCTCTCAAAAGTAGAAAAAGAGAGTGACCAGGGAAAAAGACGGATGTGGTTTTTGAACTTTTCTCTCAATAAATGGGTGTGCAGGCGGTGTGCTTTGTTCTTTATTCTTAAAAAAATTATTTCCAAAAAAAAAAAATGATCAGACTTCAAAACATGACAAAACGGTAAACTTGGTTTAGAGTTATTTGATGTTGGTTCTGCAAATACTTTTCTCTTTTTGTCATCATTTCTTCGAGAAACGATAGAAACAACAAACTGAACTTTGGTTTGATAATTCAGAAAAAGGATGATAAAAGAATGATAAGAACAAATATAAAAGATAGGTGTACGTATCAAGTTTCATCAAAACAATCTATATTTTTTATTGTTCTGAAATATGCCAACATACAAACTATCGTATTTCGATGTTCGGGCACTTGCTGAACCAGCTCGTATCATTTTTGCCCTTTTTGATGTACCATTTGAGGATCATAGGGTTTCTGTCGAAGAATGGGCTGAGTTGAAGAAAAGTAATCGAAAAACATTGAATTGAAAAAGTTATTTTGGCATGATTTAGAAACTCCTTTCGGACAGCTTCCAGTTCTTGAGGTAGATGGAGTTGAAATTGGGCAATCAATGTCTATCACCAGATATTTGGCAAGGAAGTTTGGTTAGCATTACATCCGAATTAAATTTGAAAATACTTTTTATCAGGAATTGCTGGAAAGACTCCAGAAGAGGAAGCTCATGCTGATTCAATTGTAGATCAATACAGAGATTTTATTTTCTTTTATCGTCAATTTACTTCGTCAGTTTTCTATGGAAAAGATAAAGAATATATTGTGAGTTTTTTACAATTTGGAACTGGAAACAATAAATTCCGAAACTTTAAGGACAAAATAAGAGTTGAAGTGGTGGAGCCAGCACGTGATGCTTTCTTGGCTATCATCAAGAATTTTTTGAACAAAAGTCAATCCGGATTTCTCGTTGGAAACTCTTTGACTTGGGCGGATATTGTTATTGCTGACAATCTGACTAGTCTCCATAAAAACAATTATTTGGACTTCAAAAAGGAAAAGAAGTTGGAGGAGTTTTATAATAAAATCCACTCGATTCCAAAAATCAAAGAATACGTGGCAAAAAGGAAGGATACACTTTTATAAAATGTTTCCATTATTACTGTTATAAATTCATTTCAAGCGGTTCTTAAATAATAAAGAGTTTTGTTGAAAAAAACAGATCAAAAGTAGTATGTGTTTGCCTACGTGACTCTAGCGAATTGATACTTTTATATGTGGTGTTAGGATGTTTGGTCACACAATTCGTATAAATATGACAACTTATCTACTGGTTCTTGAAATAACTCTTAAAATCAGAGCGCTGAATCCAAGTTTTATTCAATATGGTTCATTACAAGTTGACCTATTTTGATGTGCGGGGTCTTGGAGAAGTATCTCGTCAACTATTTCATCTAGCTGATATTCCATTCGAAGATGTTCGAATTCCACGAAATGATAACACGGCGTGGTCAGAGTTCAAAAAGCATACTCCCTTTGGTCAAATGCCAGTTTTGACGATTAAAGATACAGAAAATGATACTGAAATAGAAATTCCACAATCATCTGCTATTGGAAGATATTTGGCTAAAAAGTTTGGTGAGTTATTTTCATTGACTTCTCCAAGATATTTTTTATTCAGGTTATGCCGGTAAAACGAATGAAGAAGCAGCTTGGGTAGACGCTGTTATCGATCAGTTTAAAGATTTTTTGATTTCCCAAAAACGATTGACCATGTCAATGAGAAACAAAAAATCACCTGAACAAATAGTAAGGAATTTGACTGTCATTATTGAATTCAGAAGTTAATTTCAGGAAGAACTAATTGAGTCGGAGATTAATCCCGCCAAGAGGGTTTATTTTAAGATTTTGAATGAACTTTTGGAAAAAAGCCAATCTGGATACCTCATTGGAGATAGTCTCACTTGGGCTGATCTTCAAATTGCAGACAATTTGACAACACTTAAAGGATTGAATTTGTATGTGCCATCGGAAGAACCCATCTTGTCAAAATTCCATGAAAAGATTATGAATACTCCAAAATTGAAGGATTATTTTGCCAATAGACCAATGACACTTCTTTGAGTGAACTTCAGTTTTTTGCTTTCTATCCAATAAAAATCCTCGTTTTTTTTCCAATTCACATACTTGTTTTAACCTGAAATGTTTTTTACTCTCGCACTATGATGTCTCTATGAACTTTGATCTAAAACTCCTGAATGTTGTTGGTAACAGGGAAAAAGTAATTGTGTTGGTCAAAAACCGGCAAAGCAGAAAAATGATGACAAGAGAGAGTCGGCAGAGAAGCTAGACAAACATAAGTGTTATAAATTCTCCACTCGTTCCACTATTGAATTTCATTTTCAGAAAAAAGTCGTTCTCATTTCGAGAAAACAATTGAACCCATGAAATATTTAAATATCTTCAATGCATCAGAATCAATTTTCTTCTTCCACGGATGTTTCTAACTGGATTCATAGAAATATTATCTCTTTTCTAGTATTGATCCTCCTGTTCAATTTTTGAATACAGTAGCCTACAGTAAGATAAATTTAGTTCCTTACGGTAGTCAATGTAAATGTGCTCCAGCGATGTTCTGATTGAGCTCGTAAATTTTATTTTCCCGATAAATTGTTATTCATTTTACCAGTCTCTTCTCATTTTTCTCTGTGTCTCGCTCTCGAAACCGACCCTTTAAAGAAAATATAAATTCAGAATCTCTAATGGCACCCAAAACCGTTTTCATTACCGGAGCCAATCGAGGAATCGGCCTTGGTCTTGTGAAGGAGCTCTTGAAGGTTCCAGGTGTGGAGACACTTGTAGCTGGAGCCAGGAATATCGACGGAGCCAAGGTTCCTCATTAATCATAAAAAAAGATAAATATAAGCTTGCAGGAACTACAAACATTGGCAAAAGCTGATTCTCGTCTCCACCTTCTCTCCGTGGATGTTTCTAATAACGAAAGCCTCGTTAATTCGGTCAACTCGGTGTCTGGACTTGTCGGTGATCGTGGACTAAACCTTCTCATCAACAATGCTGGAATTATTGAATCATATGGAATGTCATCCACACCAAACCGTGCTTCTGTACTTAAATGCATCGATGTTAACGCGGTCAGCGCACTTCTAGCTTCGCAACACTTCTTGCCACTGCTCCAAAAGGCCGCCGCCATTGAATCTGGCGATCGTCTGTCTCCAGATCGTGCAGCTATCATTAATATCGCTTCGGATTGCGCATCACAAGCACTCAACTTGCGCGGGTCTGGTCCAGGAAACTCTCTTCTAGCCTACAAGATGAGTAAAGTCGCAATGGTTAGCTTCTCTCGATCATTGGCCGCTGACTTCAAGACACATAACATTCCTGTCCTCGTGACTAATATTCATCCGGGATGGGTTCAAACCGATATGGGTGGATCGAACGCGGAAATTTCGGTAATAAATTCATTAAAATTATGATATTATTAAATGTATTCCAGGTTGACGAATCGGTGTCAAAAATTGTCGCAAGCATCGGTAAGCTAGATAGCAATCATCACGGAGGACTTTTCAATCGCGAATTGGAAACGATGCCGTTCTAAGTGTTCCATGAACCGAATGCATTGGTATTCAGGATATTCATATTCAAAATTATCTTCCTTGATTGATATTCAATTTATAATATTTTTTTACAATAAAAGCATCTGAATTCATTTTCAAAAATATTTATTAACAGACACCTTTGTAGTTGAAAATCAGTTGTTAAAGATTTCAATTCAGGTGAACCGCGGATTCCGAACCTCACGACATGGTGTTTCAGAACATTCTATCAAATATCTTGTTGGGCTTGATTCTCCCGACAATGACATATTTTGAAATCGTTTTTGAAGTTCTCTCTGACTGATAAAGTTGCGCACAGTTTCATCTGCTTCGGTGACAGGGCCACGCACAGGGCTGAACAGGTGAACTGGAGAGTTCATTTTTGAATATGTTGCATTTGCAAGACACAGCTGGGGAGAAGGAAGTTGTGAATCAAACAGAGGTGGAAAAGCAGTTGGTGGAATTGGTTGGGGTAGTCCAAGTAGTTCGGGCATCTCTTCAGCTATCTGTTTCAGTCCGTTTGGTCGCTGGTGACAAAAAATTGAAGATGACAGCTTGATCATCTGAAAAAAATCAATTTATATAATGATCTACTATGAGCTGACCATTTCACGCGAATATTCGACTTTCAAGACAAGATGTTGATCTTCTTCATTTCGATAGCACACCAACTCTCCGCCTTCTGGAACTTGAGTACGCAGACCTTCCTGGAAAAGGCGAATAGAAATTTCTAAAATCCAGTAATCCGTACTCTAGAAGTCAAAAGACTCGTTCTGTGAGACGTAGGCGATGCCATCAAAACGAGAGTGGTGAATTATTGAAGGAAAGATGTTGACCGGTGTTTAGTAGTGTGAAAATGAATTTGAGATTCCACGATGAAGACTATTCGATGACACTCACAGAAAAAGTTCATTCACGAAAAATATATTATACACGTGCGAAAATGGGACTTAATTAAAGTTAAATTAATGTATTCACAGATCAAAAATTAAGTGAAACTAGATTTGAATTAGACCCCGTAACTTTGTAAACAGCTGAAATTTCTTAATTAGTGACAACTACAAAAACCCACGAATAAGAACCATCCCTATTTCGAACATGAGTTTGAGAATAGGTAAAACAATAGGAACTGCGAGAGGAATGAGAACTGCTGTACGCTGATCCATTGGGAAATATAGCATGGCTAGTAAAGAATGATCATTATTTGCCGAATCCGCTAGACGTCGTGCTTCTAAAAGTTGTTCAAAATCTAGCATTCTTCCTGGTTTGACAGTGCTATCTAAGATTGATACAGCCCGCTTTGCACGATCTGCCACATCATCGTTGATAGCAATATTCGAAATTTTCTGGGCAAGTTGATCGAGAGCCCGAATAGCACTAGCCGCTCGCATAGCGTTATCAACCGAGGCACGAAGACGAGCTCGAGCAATTTCCCACTGACAAACAGCAACAGGAGGCCGGTGCCACCCAGGCAATAGTTCTGCATCTATTCCCATTTGGATTCTGCGAATATGATTTCATCTTTATAATTCTTTGCAGATATGCAAATATCTTACCTCATTGCAGAAATTGCTTTTGATTCGGTAAGTTCAGTTCTTGGAAGAACGGCTCCCCATGAAGCGACAGCCACTCCATGCACATCTTCTCCTGTTTCATCAAGGAAAATTACAGGTTCTACTGTTTCAAGTATTACGAATCGCAAAACAGTTCCTTGCTCTAAACTAGTTTGCATTTGTGCATCAACTTTTTTTACAAGTTCCTCCATTGCGGAATGTGTTAAAGTCCATCTTTCTTGCACGTCCTTTGCCAAAAATTGGGTTGTGGTTTCGAAATCCCAAAGGTGTTCAAACGAAACTTCAACTTTAGTTACTCCTTCCACTTTTTCAGCAAACTTTCTGAGAGCTTTCGCAGTTTTCTCTTGCGCTCCCAATAAGTCCATTGAGACTTCAGTGTTCTCATGTAAATGAATTATCTGAATATGATAGGCAGTGGCGAGAGGAGCTGAATCCCACACTAATCGCTTCTGAATTTAGTTTTGTGAGTAATCATAACGTTTATTTGATTACCTGATGAGAGAGTGGTAGAGCGGCGATTTGCCAAGGCTGCATTTTTTGGCGTAGATCTCTTCTAACAATGGAATTGAGATGGGGAATATCAATGAGAATTTCTGATATTAACTCTGTGATTCTAGACGACGCTTTCCGCTTTTCCTCTTCTTTCGTCGGCCATTGAACGAAATTCCATTTTCCGATTCCTAATTGAACTCGTGTTGCGGAATAGTGAGACCAGTCCTGGAAATTAATAACACTCATGTTAAATAGCTCTGCAGAGTGTTCACAAATGTCAATTAACTCACTTTTTCTGGAACTAAAGCTATAAAAACATCGAAAAAGTCCTTGTTATCTTCGACTTTCACAGAATGGTCTTGTTCAAGTTCTTCAAACGTTTTTATTCCAATAAACTCTGTGGTCCAATCGAATTTCAAAGGAAAAACAACTTCTTTCGTTGTCATATTCTGCTTAATTTCAGACAAGAGTTGTTCCATGTCAACAGTAATTTGGGAAGATGCTATAGCAACATTGACACGAATTGGTACAGTTACAGATCTATTCGCTGAGAAAGTTGGGAAGGGCGCTCGATATGTTGAAGTCGTGTAATACCACATTGGCATTCCAATCAAAAAAACAAGAATAACGAACGAAAAAGACGCTAAAAGTTTGTAGGGACGTTCTGATCTCACATACTTTATAAATGACTCCTGTAATGACGTCATATTAGAGAGAGGGAGCCTTTTATTTTAAACTACCGTAATCTCTCCATTTTCTTCTTCTTCAGTCTGTCTCCCCAATATGAAATCGGTTATTTTTTGTTTCGTGGATTTTTCGGTTTTCTCTGCGTTGACGGTTTCTCCCTCTCTTCCCACCATGCTTCTAATTATTCAAGTTCAAAACTAATCTTAACATAAGTGTAAATATACTCGCCATATTACTGCAGAAAACAGAAAAACAGAATATATTTTCGGAACAAAAAAATTTCATTGTTTTAATCAGGAAATTACCAGTAAAAAGAATTGGGTTTGGAACAATAAAAAATGGAAAGAATGCAAAAAATGAGAAAAGTGTGACAAACGGAAAGAGAATCGTAAAGTATTTTGCAAAGTGTATCAAATTTTGTGACCGGTAGTTTTTGGTAAGTTTATCGAAAGCTGCGTGAAATGATTAAAGAAGTAGGATGGAAGAAATTCGTTGATTTATTATTGGTTAATGGGTATAGTACCATTTTGCCCGTTGTGCGAGAATGTCTGATTTCAAATTTTGAGCAAAGCATATTCCGAGGACCTGTAATTTAATTGAGGCTCAAAATCACTCAATGTCGAAGGTCTGACCTGTATTATTGCGATGATCACCATAGACACTGCAACTAGCAGCATATTATTATTAAGCCATAGTTGAAGCTTCGGCAGGCATCCTTCGGTGTAAATAGAAGCTGTATGAGCCATCACCCTTTGAGCAGCCGCTAATTGAGAGGCCAGATGGCTTTCAGGTTTTAATCTGACTCCATGACCACAAAAGTAGTTTTTGAATTCTAATTTGCTGCTGTTGATGCAGCAAGAAAAAGGAACTCCGCCGGCTTCAGGAGATGCTACTTCTCTTGCCTCGATTGAAAAGTAGGTGTTACGATCCCAATCGTCTGCTCCATTGATTCCACAGCACATCCATGTTTCTTGCATAGAATCAATCAATAACTGTAAATCCGGATCATCTCGATAACCAACTACAACATCATTCAATAGGTTCCTGATGTAGTTATCCAATTGATCGCGACACGCATATGCAAAAACACCCGCAGACAGCTCAGCAATTAGCAACAGTCCAAGTAGAGTGGAATAAAATGTGAGAAAAGATGTATTCTCACGAAGAGATCCCACACATCCGCTGAATCCTATGATGAACGTAAGAAAGCCAACAATGAGAAGTGGCCATGTTGGATCGAGGTATAACTTGGATGCTTTACTGAGCATATTCACAAATGTATTCTTTTCTATTTGAGCCCAAACACCAAACAGCAACAACCCGAAACCTGAAAGCTTATGCACACTTTTGCTAGATAATAGAAATAATCATTATTACTTGACAAAACAATATTTTTGTTCAAACCGTTTGTATTATTATCTGGGATCAAAATATTTACAAGCAGGTTAAACTTCTTCGAAACGAGTCACGTTCTGTAAAAAAAAGCTTACCCAACAAGAAGAATATTACATTGAAGCTGAATACCGAATACTTCACACAACAACTAATTTCTGATTCACCGCCAGCCCCAGGAGCGTATCGGATTTGCTGAAAAAAACCATTGTTTAATTTTTTTTTACATTGATTTCAAATTTTTCTTACAGACTGCCTGTAAACCCTTTGTTGTGCTCTATGTGGCACAGGCTGTCGTCTATTGGCCATCTGATGGGTGAGAAGAGGCCGCTGATGTTCTGGCCGGCGAGCAATTGTGCTGAATGAAACACGTTAAAATATGTGATTGTATACGATCAATGTTCCTCGTTTGAAGTTTATCGACATGGAAATGAAGCATAAAATTGCGATGATTGAAAAAGTGAGGAAGAAAACAACTGACCACAGTGAATCACATTAAATGTCAATAACGAGAAGAAAAGAATGTGCAAACATTGTGTTCCAGGAAAGAAATGTTCATCCCGACTTCCTCTTTTTCTTTCCAATAGTCTATACTAAACGATGATGGAATAAATCCAAGAGACGGAGAGAAACGTAACACGTTATCTTGTTACTTGCCTTCTCTTCTTTTTCGAATGGGTGGCCTGCCAGGCTTGACGGAATGATTTCAATTGCCGGCTTTCCTTTAGTCCATCTATTGGAACGAATTATCAGTGAACAGAGAAAGTTTAAATGGAGTATTCCAATATTAAACTATTTAAAAAATTTTTTCTAACTAATAGTTTTCTTGTTCGGGAAATCGGCATGAGGCACAGAAGAAATGGTAAAGGTGTAATTATGTTAGGGGAAGCGAAAACGTGTCCTTGAATTGAGAAATCGGTTAGAAGAGAAAAAAGAGAGAATTCAGACAAGGTTTCAATTGAAAAGGCTTCACATTGACAGAATTATCTTGCTTTAAAGTATAAAATAGAAGGATAATAAAGCGCCTCAAATTTTCATGTAAATACACTAGACAGGCATTTCTTTGGAGAAAGAAAAACTACATCTTTGCTCTCATCGTAAAGCTCAAGGGACTTCTGATGCAATTCTGATAAATGGAGGCATACAACATTCTGAGGAACTTGGGCCATCGAGAGAGAAAAGATTGTAATAATATTGAAGTGCGGATTTAAATAAGTTGCAGAAACTGTTGGCGTATGAATTTTGTGTGTGTGAAAACGCGAACATATTTTTCTGATATAAGCTCCGTATATTTACGAATAATGATCAAAAAACGATTTAGTGTGTTATCTCGAATTCGAACAGTTAGCAGCTTCTGCGAAAAAAAATTAGATTGTTTGAAATAATGGTTTTTGAAATCTAATGAACATATCTCAGTAATTAGCAGTGATTCTGAAAATATGAAAGTTGCATCCACTTTGAAATTTACAAAATAAAAAAAATCGAATAATCGTAATTGAAAACCACTCATGACTAATTTTCAAGAAAGTACGGTTGTCGAAAGTGTTTGCGTACAGCGGTTCCACCCGACGACACTGCACTACGGGAAGACACGTTGCAAATCCACTATATTTTTCAACGTTTCACATCTTTCAGCTACTGATTCTCAATAGAAAACTTTTTTTTTAATCCAGTCGGTCATATTTCTGTAGAAACTTCGCCCACTGAATGTGAAACCGAATTTCGTTATTCATTCATACATCTGAACTTGTGATGTACATTTTTAACACAAAGATAAAAGTCTGTATCCATCTTGTTCATATTCTAATTTGTTGTTAAATAATCCATGTTTCAAAACTAACAAGTAAGAACTGATATTTCAGAAAATAAATTGATCGATTAATTAATTTAACACGTAGAAATGGCCAGCGCTCAAAAAAATAAAGGAGGTAACATTCAAACGTTGTTTTCGTGGTTCGTATTTTGTCATTTCCACTCTTGCGATTCAAATCTGCTGTTGATTTCTGCATGACTTTCCTTTCGCTTCTCAATGATAACCGTTCGTTAGAAATTTTTTGTTTCATCTTGAACAAATGAGAATTTTGGAAACTGGTAGAGCGTTATAAAGTTTCTGTTGAAGTGAAGAATTTTTTTATACCAATGAAAGCGTTTCAGGGCAAACTGCTAGAATGAAGACCAATAAGAAAGATGAAGAATCTGGAGGGAACGCCTACCTTCATCTGGATAAAACATCTGTGCTCCAGGAAGCTCGTGCATTTAACGAAACACCAATTAACAACAAGAAATGCACGCTCATCTTGGCTAAGCTTATCTACATCATCTTACAAGGAGAACCAATAGGAAGAACTGAAGCAACTGAAGCATTCTTCGGAGTCACAAAACTTTGGCAGAGCAAGGATGTTAACCTGCGCCGTATGATTTATTTGGCGGTGAAAGAACTAGCTGAAGTTTCCGATGACGTTATCATTGTTACATCCAGTCTTACGAAAGATATGACCGGCAGAGAAGATTTGTATAGAGCCGCCGCTATACGTGCTCTGTGCAAAATCACTGACACCGGAATGTTGCAAACTATTGAGCGATACATGAAGCAAGCAATTGTGGATCGCAATAGCGCTATTTCGTCGTCTGCCATAGTCTCATCTATTCATTTGATGCGCAAATCGTCCGAAGTGGTCCGTCGTTGGGCCAATGAAGTTCAAGAAGCGGTTTCTTCGGATAATCACATGGTTCAGTATCATGCACTTGCTCTTCTTTATCAAATTCGTGCTAACGATCGTCTGGCGGTGAACAAATTGGTTCAAAAGTTCAGTAAGAATGCTCTCCGCAGTCCCTACGCTGTCTGCTACTTAATTCGCATTGCCACCAGATGTCTTGTCGACGATGATCAGTGAGTCGATGAAAACTGTACCTTATAAATAAGTTTTCAATTTTTCAGACCAGATTCCTCTGTGTTCACATTCATTGAGTCCTGCCTCCGCCACAAGAGTGAAATGGTAGTGTATGAAGCAGCTAGAGCTATTGTGTCTCTTCCTCAAACTACTCCGTGAGTACAAAAAATATTTCACAAGTCACTCGAACCAATTTTCAGATCCGAAATTCAGCCTGCCATTACTGCTTTGCAAATGTGCTGCACATCACCAAAAGCAGCTGTGAGATTTGCCGCAGTTAGAACTCTCAACAAGGTAGCAATGGCTCATCCAAATGCAGTCATGAGTTGCAATGTTGATCTCGAGAAGTTCATCACTGATCCTAATAGATCTATTGCAACTCTCGCTATCACCACCCTTCTGAAGACTGGAGCAGAATCTAGTGTGGAGAGGCTGATGCAACAAATTTCAGGATTTGTGAACGAAATCTCGGACGAGTTCAAAATTGTGGTTGTAGACGCTATCCGATCACTTTGTTCTCGCTATCCACGTAAACACACTGTCATGATGCCCTTCCTCGCGAAAATGCTCCGCAACGATGGAAGCTATGATTACAAAAAGGCTATCGTTGAAACTATTATTGCAATAATTGAGGAGAATCCTGATGCTAAAGTAGCCGGTTTGGCCCATTTGTGTGAATTCATCGAGGATTGTGAGCATGACAATCTTTCTACTCGAGTTCTTCATTTGCTCGGTAGAGAAGCACCGAAAACGCCAAATCCATCAAGCTACATTCGATTCATCTACAATCGTGTCATTTTAGAAAGCACAAAAGTACGAGCAGCAGCTGTGACTGCGCTGGCAAAGTTTGGAGCTCAATGTGTTGATTTACGCCCATCAATTCAAGTTCTTCTCAAACGTTGTCTTTTGGATTCGGACGACGAAGTTCGTGATCGCGCCACATTCTATTTCAAAATGCTCACAGACGCAGCTGAGCCACTGATCCACAACTTCATTCTGGATGGTCTCCAAGTTTCTCCGTCAGGTCTCGAGCGCACTATTCTCGACTATCTTCGTTCACAATCTTATTCGTCACCGTTCGATCTCCGAACTGTTCCTGTCACCCAACAAGCCCTTTCTCAACCTGAAAAACGAGTCCCACAACTTGTAGAAGAGGAAGAAAAACCGAAGGCACCAAAAGTGGAGCCATATGCTGCTCAACTCGCCGCCATTCCACAATTTGCTGCTCTTGGGCCTGTTTTCAAATCTTCGACTCGCATCGCTCTCACTGAATCAATCGCCGAGTACACTGTACACATGATCAAGCATACATTTGCCAGTGCAGTAGTTTTGCAGGTAATTTTTCCGAAAGTTATATGAAAATAACGTATTTTTTTACAGTTCGAATGCAAAAATACAATGAACGATCAACTTTTGCTTGATGTTTCTGTTGAATTAGAAGATCCTGAAGGCGAATGGGAGACAAAATCCACCATCCAAATAGACAAGCTTCCTTATGGGGAAGTGCATTCTGCTTATTCATTACTCGTGTTCCCTGAGTCCGGAGCTATCAGTGCATCATTAGGAGCAATTCTAAAGTTCAAGGTTATGGATGTCGACCCAACTTCCGGGGAGCCAGATTCGGACGATACCTATGATCAAACTTATGTGGTAATTGCTTAAATTTCTCCAAAGAGGTTTAGTAATAATGTTTTCAGTTGGAAGAAGTGGATATCACTGTCTCTGATTCAGTTCAAGGCGTAGCGAAATCAGCATTTGGATCAGCTTGGGAAGCATTGGGAGATGATGCAACAAGAGAAGAGACGTTCCAGCTATCGACTGTGGAAAATATTCCAGATGCTGTAAAGAAAATATCAGAGATTCTTGGCCTTGTTCCATGTGAAAGATCAGATCGCGTTCCCGAAGGCAAAACCCAGCACACAGTGTTCCTATCCGGTGTATTCCGTGGAGGCTACGATGTTCTGTCTAAAGCGACAGTCGCTGTGGACCCTAGCGATAATTCAATTGCTATGAATATCATTATCAAGTAAGTTAATACAACATTTCAAAAGGTTAGATGTAATTTTTTATATTCTGATTCCAATTTCCTACTTTGACCTTACAAGGCTCACATGAAATGTTTTAAAGCCAATTTTAAGATGAAAATTGAAAAAAATCTCTAAGTTGCAACAAGTCCGACTTGTTCCAGGATAAACACTAAAACACACGATTAACTTGTTCCAGGTCGAACGAACCAGTGGTGTCAGATCTGGTTATTTCTGCAGTCGTCTAAGACTCTCCGATGGCTTGCTCCGTTGTTTCTTTCTGGATTTCCATTGATATCGCATGTGAATTGCCTAATATTAATTTTATTGAAGTCGGAGTATTGTGATGCTTGTTTTATTTGGTGTTTTGCCTCTAATTTATTGTGTGTTTTAGTGTTTATAGATAACCTTCCAGAAAACCGTCAAATATTTATTGTAAAATAAACTGGGAAGATTTTTGAAAGTGTTTTAAACTTCAGCCTATTGATGACTAGTCATCACAGTATCAATATATTCTTCAGAATTCAGAGATCCTACGGAGCAGGCCAAGTAAGTTTCAAATTTTAAGTTTCTTAGTAAATCCTTCCATTTTTTAATGATCGATTCGCGCTGAACTCGTGGAGCAACTGTTCTCGTTTTTTTTTCTGTGATCTGATGATCATCTCCTTTCTCTCTCTGTCTCTAAGAATTCTCTGATCTCTGATTTCCGATTGGAAGATTCCCACATATCTTTCTCATGGCTCTAGAAAGACGTGACATGCTGGTGTTTCTGTCTCTAGAGCCCAAAGCTTCGAAGACTTTCAGTGTTTCTACTTTATTCTGAGAAAAGTTATCTATTAGGCAACCATATCACGATGAACGGTAGCATCGAGACGTGGAAGAAAGGTGCTAAGAAATGACCACTAGGTAACCCAAGAGCAATGTAAACAATGCTCGCTCTCTGTTCTTAGTCATTCTTCTCCCAATTTTCTTTAGTTTCCCACTTTTCTTCGGTTGAATTTCTCTCTAAAATCTATGTTTCGTATCTTTCAAAAAATGTTTTCAAATGCAGATATGAGAGTTTTCCTAACTATTTTTCTCCTCGGCTCATCGGCATTTTTGGTTGAAACAGCTAATAATTGTGCTTGGTTTGTGGGACAACTGCAATGCTCTGATTCCACAAAGCTAGAGAATGTTGTGGTGGAAATATGGGACAAAGATCGCTCATTTGTAGGTGTTCTTTTCTCTTAACTTTGAAAATGTGCTCTGTTATTTCAGTTCCCAATTACCCTCTTCGTAGATGATGATTTGGCAGGAAGAACAATCACCTCAGCAGACGATAATGGAACATTCAAAGTTGAAGGATGTGCTTCTGATGTTGACTTTCTATTTGTGAAAAACGAACCTGAATTTTATTTGAAGATCCGGCATTATTGCAAGGGAAAGTAAGTTCAAAAGAAGCTTGTTTCTCATTTTCAAATCTGAGTTTCAGAGCAGAAGTAACATACGCTCATCCGAGAAATATGAAAGTATTTGTGCCAGAAACCAACGACTACTTCACTAAACATCCTATTATTTTGGGATAAATTTAATAATTTCACACTTAATAAATTGCTGATTATTTAAAGTATTTAAAAGTAGTCATTTTTGCTTTCTAAAATGTATTGGTTATGCGGTCCAGACTTTATTTGAACCAATTAAAAGAACTTCCTGATCATCAATCAAAAACTAGCTACGTCCTTCATCAAATTTCGTATCAAAATCACCAGAAACCAGTCAGTACGACCGCTTTTCAATGACTAATTCTTCAATCTTCCTCAAGGTTCTTTTCAATCGATTTTATGTGACTAGACGTCTTCTTCCTCTGATCCGATTATCCAGTTCTTATCAATAATGTTTTCCGAGAAAAAAGAAACAGAACATCGCTTTGATCAGTGGATTTTTTCATGTTTCTCTCGAACAAATCCTGGAATTTTTTTTACTCTCAACCAATTTAGTGAAAAAAAAACCAGCAATCTCCAAAATCTAAAGAATTCATCAAATAGTACGTTTGAATTCAACCTATTGGTTTCAGGCAAGAAACTGGTTCAAGAAATATCCTTAACTTTCTCTTTTTCACCTGAGATTCTCTTTTATTTGTTTTGGCAAATCGAACTGTTTCTATTGAACTAAACACAGAACTTTCATCGAATTCTCGTTTTATTTTCGATTTCATTCAAATTTAGAATTTGTTCGCTCTCTGCTTTTTTTTTAAATTTGAAAACAATACAGATGTCACTCAAAATAAAATTAGAGACGTCAATCATAACTGATCAAAGATTTATTTATAAAGTTTAATCAGTTCATTTATTACAACTTTCAAAATGTAGAATTCAAAGTTATAGTTTACTACCGAGTATGACATATGAATGAATCATAGTACAGTAGTACATCTGATGCTTGTTTTTCATAAAATAACAGAAATAATATCTAATTTGTCATTTTCGTAAAAATAAAAACCAAACATAAAATCCGTTACTAATCCGGTATGAAACATCAGTTTTCAACGGATTCATTCAAAAGTTTTTTTGGTGAACTGTTTTTTTTATACATTGATCCAGTTTTTTTTGTTAAATCTTCACAGAAACTTGAACAATCACATCATTTTTAGAATTGGATCCACAACTAATAACTAATCATGCTGAAACCTCTCATTCTTCTCTTTGTCTCCATATTTCCATTATCACTTGCTGGCCGAGAATGCGTTTGGGTACTCGGAAAAGTCGAATGTCAAAGTGATCCGACCAAAAATCTGAACGTGGAGGTTAGTGTCTTATCAATATTTCTAATTTTTCGAAGCATTTTTCATTGCTAGAAACAATTTTTTTTGATTTTTAAAAATTTAGATTCGTGTCTGGGATCGCGACGGACCAGGACCACTTCAAATGATTGATCCAGATGATTTGATGGGGTGAGTTGAACATTTTGAAAAAGTTTACGAAAACCGAATTCCGTTTAGTGTAACCTTCTCAAATGATGATGGACGGTTCCAATTGGACGGATGTGGAGATGATTTCGATTGGATTCCAGGAGTGAAAAATGTCCCAGAACCATACATTGAGGTGAGAAAATAGTTGAGTTAGACAATGAATATTTTGTTCCTGGCTTCTAAATTCTTGAAATTGTTTTCTATCTTTGTGAAACATGGTTTTTTCAAATTCCCTTTCGACCTGAAACACATGTAGGATAAGCTACTGTACCTAGTCAAATTCTGATAGTCAAACAAGTTTATTTGAACGTAAAAAAACATTCACATTTATAGATTCGTCACTACTGTAACAGTGAAAAAGGAGACATTTTTCAACTTCCTGAGTTCAGTACTTTCGTTCCAAACACCTATGATATCGGCACAATCGTTCTCGACAAAGAGACTCGTGGCATCAAGACAACACAAAAAA
>GL380590.1:0-12441 GCA_000143925.2 Caenorhabditis brenneri
CAGGAACTTTAAACCGGATCGGACTTTTTGATCGGAATCGGACTTCAGACCGGAACGGAGTCTTGACAGTCCGGACTTTAGACCAAAACAAAACTTCTGACCGGATCGGTCTTTTGACTGGACCGGATTTTAGACCAGACAAGACTTTTAATTGAACCGGACTTTTGACCAGACCAGACCGACTCGCTTCTGGAAAACTAAAATGGTCCCGTCTCGGCTTCAAATTTCATCTTAATATTTGTTATAGGGTTCATTGAAGTCATCAGAAAAGTATTTCCATTATTTCGGCACAAAAACTAAGCAATGTCAACTCTGAAAAACGATTTGACCCGACCATCAATATTCTGGGGTTCCCCAAGGATCCGTCTCTGGGCCCCTCCTCTTCCTGATATTTATTAATGACCTCCTTCTCAGTCTTGCCACCATCCCTCTACTCCATATAGCCGCTTTCGCCGACGATATCAAGATATTCTCCAATGACCCCTTTGTTGTCCAAACTGGTATTGATACTGTAGTGGATTGGGCCAAATCCAATTCCCTCCCTCTTGCTCACTCAAAAACGGCTCTTCTACATCTTGGGTCTCTCAACCCATTCTTCCCATACACCATAGCTGGCAACCCTATCATTTCCTCTTCTTCAGTTAGAGACTTAGGTCTCCTCACCGAACCTAACCTCAAATTCTCAGCGCATATAAACAGAACTGTTGCTTTGGCCCTCCTGAGATCTAAGCAGCTCCTTAAATCCTTCAAATCTTCTTCTCCACAATTCTATATTTACCTGTTTAAATGTTATGTTCTTCCTTTAATCGAATATTGCTCTGTTGTTTACTGTCCTCCTTCCACTTCCAAACTTTCTCTTAAACTTGAATATCCTCTCCGCTTTTTCACTAAGAAGGTCTTCCACCGCTGTAATATTTCCTATACTTCCTACCCTGACCGGCTCGCTCATCTAGACCTATTCTCCCTGCGCCATCGTAGGCTAAAAGCCCAACTTCAACTCCTTTACAATTTCCTGAGTGGTTCCTCGTACTTTCCAAACCTTGATTCACACGTCAGATTTTCATCCTCCCCCCGACGTCCCATGAACCTTGTGAATGTTAATCCCCGTGTCAAAGACTTCTTCTTCATTACGGTCCCTATTTGGAATGCCATTACTTGCCATTGCCCCACTTTCCTTCGTCCCAGTGAATTTAACAGTCTTCTCCAATGTAGTATCCAAAGATTTTGATTTCTCTTGTCTTTCCCTTTCTTCACTTGACGCTTTTGTTTGACCTCCCATTCGCTCCATTTTAGGCATATCCCCCGTTTCTCTTTCTCCCCCGGTGAGGCCTCGTGAGGGGCACTTGCCAGGTTCTTCTGATGTATCATATTGATTTTTTTCTCTTTCGAAATAAATAAATAAATATTTTCGCTTCTGGGAAACTGAAATGGTCCGGTATCGGCTCTAAATTTTATCTAAATATGTGTTATAGGGTTCATTGAAGTCATCAGAAAAGTATCTCAAAAAAGTAAAAGTATAGGAATGGTCTTTCTTTCATTCATTATGCCTAAAGGTCTGATGATGGTTCACTCTGTTTACTATTCCTCGAGAGTACTGTATTGACCGTAACGCATTGTACAGTAGTCTCGAGCTCAACTGTTGTCAACCTTACTTTTCCTTGTCACTTCAATCATACGATTGATTTGGATAAGTCATTTTGGACCATTCTTTCGTGGGATTCCAGTTAAATAGATCGGGATCCGGAAGTTCCGTAAGCTCTTTGAGATGATTTGCTACAGGTTCAAGCGTTTTTTGAGGTCAAAAACCCTAAGTTTTGGAAGAGTGAAACAGGTGTTCAGTGGTTTTAGTGAAAGTTTGAGACATTTTACCTGTAACGCCTTATTACCGCTGAAAGAGTCTAACGGTTGAATAATTGCATAATGCAATTATGGCCACTACCCTTGACAACAAATCCATCATATTGATGCTCTTTGTTCTTCTCGCCACTTGTCTTCAATTGTTTTAAAACAAAACAATTATAGATAGAGACCACAATATGAGGGGGCGGAGTCACGCTGTTTTTCTCCTGGGGGTACGCGCCCATGTTTGGAGGACTGTAACCCGGTCTGGGAAAACTTTTTCCATACACTCTTTTTTTGTCTTCATGTAATCGAAGGTGTAGAATTCGATGGAATAATTTTTGGAGCTGTAGCTAGCATGGTTCTGTTATAAAAAACAGGAAACTGACCAAAATAGGGATCAAAAATCAAAATTCTCGATTTTTTGGTATCGTGTTTCTTGATTTCGCATAATTTTTTTATGGGGTCCGGTACATTTTTGCATGCCGAAAAAGAATATGAAATCAGTAATCGGAAATTAACTCCCCGAACGCCGAAAAATGCACATAAACATTGATGAGCACATAAAAAAAAATTTTCAGTGATGACCCCAGTTTTTTATTTCGGGAAATCAAAAAGTGATGCGTCCTTATACCCAAAAAAAATTTTCATGTAGTTTAGAGAAGTTTGAACTAGTTTGCTAACGCTCCAAACTGAGCTCACTTTATATTTTTCTTGGTTTTTCAGGTACTTCGGGGTGAAGCAACTTGATTTCGCTCAATTTTTTGACAGAATCAGATTCTACGTAAAATTTCCAACAAAATCCTTTTAAGAAATACGTTTTTGGAGCTCCCCGAAGCGAGTTTTGAGCTCTTTTAGACGGGCAGTTGATGACATTTCTATGTATGAAAGCATTCACAACACACTGCCCCCTCACTCGGTTTTGTATACACCCTGCAAGCAGCCGCCCGCTTTGCGTATGTGGCCTACTGGTTAACGCAGGTGTCCGAGAATCAGTCGGCGGGGGTTCAAACCCAACCGCCTCATTTTTGCAGTTGATGTTTTTTTCTTTTTTCGAGGACATTTCAAAAAGGCTCTAGATTATCTCCACCAATTTTTAGAAAGTTTTGATCAAGTTCGTAAAATCCCCCACAAAGCATGCGTCACCCTTGCATCTCTAGTGCCCGCCTCCTTTCGCATGCCGCAAGCAACGCGATAGGAGAAATTCAGTAAAATATGAGGCTCGAAAAAAAGCTGTAACTCAGGAACCGAAGAATATTTTCTCTTGAAAATTTGAGAACACACTCAGATAAAGGATAAAAACATTTCCATTAGAAATTTGGGAGAAAAAAATGTGTTTGAAAAAAATGTTGTGGTCCCTAATTATAGATAATTAACCTGACGTGTAGGTGTTCTGAGTTTCCCTGGAGGGATGCGAACCTTTGAAGTACTCTGACACCTGGCCGTCTGGTTCTCATTGTGCCTGATGATTAACCTACTGACAGACCCATAGTATACCTTTTTTATCCTTGCCAACAAATCCATCACAGTAACCTCCTATGTCACTTCCGCTATGTCACAACAGAATTATAGATGATTGGCAGGACGTGAAGGTATTTATAGTTTTTCTCGAATCTTCCACTCAATGATCATCTCGAAGAGTGGTACTAAGAGTGGTGTTGTTCTTATTTGTAAAATGTCTCGCACTGCCAGTGGTTTGATTCTTTAACGTTTGGAGCTCGGGTAACTTTAGGATTTTGGTAGCTACAATAACCGTCATGCTCCCTCCCTTTCTCTCTTTTTCTCTTTCTCTCTCTCTCTCTCTCTCTCTCTCTCTCTTTTTTTTAATCTTACAGTTTCTCAAAAATTCAAATCCAATATCGTGTTTTTTGCAGCAAATATGACCATCGAATACTACCCTGATAGCGAGCCGGATCGCAGAGCGCATATTAAGATGCAGATTGAAGTAGCCGCCCTCTATGTAAGTTTTAAATGATTTTTCACATGTTTCTAAAGTACAAAACTTTATTATTCTCAGATTGATAGAAAAGAGGCAAAGGGGAACGAGAGGAAAGACATTGAGAAAAGGATCAACAAGAAGGTTGAAGATTGGAACCTGAAATGGGGAAAAGGCCCCAATTATTACGACCTGCACAGAATTACACTGCAGGGGGCCAAGGCTTTTGTAGCCCGCATGGTCGTTCAGGCAGAACGACCAAAATCATATTCTGAGATTGGGCAAGGAAACCATTCTTGAAATGGAATCCCTGTGATAAAATGGGGCCTTCTGAACGATTATCAGAAGGCCATTAGTGTCTTGAAAAAACCAGGCTAGAGGACGTGGAGAGATCAACGCAAGAGTTGTATCATGGAATATGATTCATGGAGAGAGAAGGGATACCTGGATCTCCACTACATGACACTGCAGGGACAGTGAGCTTCGTAGCCCGCATGACTGCGAGGCATAAAGGGCATCTATACCTGGAGACGGGTGTAGGGAACGGGTCCAGGAGGTAGAGTGCCGGTGATCAAAGAGGCACTCCTAAGCATTTATGGAAAAAACATAAGTGTATGCGTGAATAAGGGCCTTCTTGTCCTCTTTGTGAGCCAACAACGGTAGTCACCTTTTCGGCAAAAGGCTACGCGAGAAAAAGCAAGAGAGATCGAGAAAAAAAAGTATCAACACGGAGGTGGAGGATTGGAATCTGGACTTTGGGATCCATGATTACCTAGACCTGCACCTAATGACACTGTATGGCTGCAAGGCATGTAGAAAAACTACACCTGGAGTCAGGTGTAGGTAACGGCTCCAGCTGCATGTAAGTTTCAAATCTTTTTCTAAATCATTCAAGGTTTTACAACTCATTTTTTTCAGAAGAAGAAAAAGGATGCAGTAGGACACGTGGCCCAGGATATAGAGAGGACGATCAACAAGGAGGTGGAGATGTGGAACTGGGAATGGCCGAAGGCCCGAAATTATATCGACCTCCACTGGGCGACACTGAATGGGGCCCTAGACCTAGTAGCCCGCAGGGTTGCTGGGTCGAGAGCAAAGAAGTGGTACCTTGAGACGGGCGTGGGAAACCACTCCGTAGGTCACTTCCCAGTGATCAAGGAGGCCCTTCTAGCTAGATATGGGGAGGACATTCAGGTCCACGATTTGGACAAGGGCATCCTTGTTCTCAAAGTAAGAAATTGATTTTTCTTATGTTCATATTTTTTACTTTGCGAGGAGTATAACAAAGCCCATCGAGTGATGAAAATTAACATCGACAGGCTATATGTAAGCTACTTTTTTTTCAAAAAAATTGTATAATTTATATATCTGATTTATGTTCAGGCTGAAAGAGAAGAAGCAGAGCACCGGAGGAGAAGTGTAAGATCGAGAAAGAGATCAACGAGGAGGTTGCAGCCTTCAACCTGGCCTGGCCAAAGACCAAAAACTACATTGATTTGCACTGGGCCACAGTGCAAGGAGCCCTCGATATAGTGGCCCGCAGAGTCAAAGGTTCGAGAACGAAATGGTTCTTAGAGCCCGGAGTAGGACACGGCTCCAGAGGGAATGTGCCAGCGATCAAACGGACACTGCTGAGGGAGTACCACAAAAAGATACAAGTGGATGAGGTCAACAAAGGGATCGTTATAACAAGGAGCCCTAGACCTGGTAGCCTACAGGGTGGCTGGGTCAAAGGCAAAAAAGTGGTATTTAGAGACGGGCGTGGGAAACCACTCCGTTGGTCACTTCCCAGTGATCGAAGAGGCCCTGCTAGCAAGGTAAGGGCGGACATTCAAGTCCATGATGTGAGCAAGGGCATCCTTGTGCTCAGAATGAAAAAAACGTCCCAACTATCTGGACCTCCACAGAATAACGTTGTGGGGAGCAAAAAACTTTGTGGCCCGTATGGTCAAAAGTATGAAGGGATCAAATTTAACATCATACCATACTCTTTTTTTGTACATACCCTCTCCCATTCTATTTTGTATCTCCCTTGTTCCAATGTTGCCATCTTTTTGTCCTTATTCTTGTATTTTTGGAACTGGTAAGAATAATAAATAATGCTATATCAAAAAATGTGTTGGTCTTTTTATTCTTTGCAATTTTTTTCAGGTTTCTCGCAGTTTTTTTCTTCGCATCTTCCATTATATATTTCTTCAGTTGCAGATCCGTTCACAGAAGTTTTCAGCAGATCCTATTTTCCGTTGTTAACAAACTCCTTTCTGAAATAGTTTTTCGATTTCCTATTTTGTTGTGTTTCCCAGAGCAATAAAAATTTGAGGAACGAGGCAAGAGAAGACAGGCACTATATAGCCCACCGGAATGCAAACTGAAAGCAACGTCAGCATAAAAGACACGAAATTCATCAATTTCCAGTCAGCTTATGCAAGTTGTTGGTTAGGAACAGTTTTTCTGTTTCCCAGAGCAATAAAATTGGGGGCCGTAAGCGAGAGAACACGAAACAAGTCATATATTGCCGGCCGAACTGCAAGCAAGAAGTCAACGTCAGCATAACGTCATCGATTTTCAGACAAGAAACGAGAGGGATGAGAGAAAAGAGACAGAATAGTCATCCCAGCGTTCCTTTCCCAATAGTGCCGATTCCCGGTTGGCTCATTGGGCTGTATCAATCTTCCAGTGTCAATGGATTTTCTGCCAGTTCCAGTTCCGCCGCGCAAGACTATTCACTTTTGACTGCAATCGTTTTACATTTTGATAAATTGTTGTTTACAAGGTTTTTCTTCATGGTTTTGTAAAACAGTATGAGTCATTTTCTCTGAAATATCGAACCATTCTATCACGAGACACTGGGGATGGAGCGGAGACGCAGAACTGTTTTTGTTGGAATAAGAGTGACAATGAAACAGAATTGGTCGGTTTGTGCCAAATACATTCCCTCATTTTTTGACTTTTCTCCAAATTTTTCAAATTTCTTCCAACTCCCGCAAAGATCATCCGTTTGTTCTGGAAGGTTAATCCTCAAGAACTTGCTGGTTTATTCCTCTTCACTATTATTTTTTAGTGGGTTCCATCAAAATCAATAAGATTTTCAGTTGCAAAACGAACGAAAACAATGGACTATCTCGGGATTTTGTATGCCGCGGAACAAAGAATCCAGGAGCTACAGATGCAGTTGTTCGCCCAAGAAGAAATTCATCAGGAGGAGCTCCGGAATGTGCAAATACAAGCACTGACTGCAATGACTGCAGCTCAAGGTAAGTGTTGAATTTTACTTTTTTTTCTCATTTTTAAGCAATTTTATCCTGCACATTGTATGCGCGGAGTAGGACGTTTCAAGCTCCGCCCATTTTTCTTGTCAACACAATTCTGTGCACTACACTGCTGAATGGGCGGAGCTTTTTTCTTGTGCGGGATTAAATTTAATGAAATTCGATAAAATGCGACATCTTTTCAGACGAAATTCAAGCTCTTCGCCGGCAACTTTATGACGTTCAAGTGGAAAACACCGCACGCGTTAAACAAGTCGCTGCGGCTGCTCAGGGTAAGTTTGGAATTCCACCTTTTTTCTAATTTCTTAGCCAATTATCATGAAAAAAGTATAAAAACAAACAAGAATTCCAGAAGAAACTCTATCTCTTCGCCGTCAGGTTTACAACCTCCAAATGGAGAACATACGCGTGAATCAAGCTGCTGCGGCTGATGTAAATCGGATTCGAGGTATGCACATTACAAAAATTGCAACAGAAAACTGAAACAACTTTTCAGACGAGATGGAGATGCTTCGTCGTGATAACGCTGAGTATGTGAAGAACCTTTGCCAGCATTATGGAGCTCGTGTTGGAGGAAAGACACGTAAAAATCGTTGTCAAAAGTTCTTGGAAGTTAAAAGAACTATTTTCCAGAAAAAATAAACGCTCTTCACCGCCAAAGAGCCAGAGATGCTGAACGCAACTTCGATGAGGTGGCACGTGTTCAACAACAATTGGTAGCTCAAAATGCTCGTCACCAAGGTGAGAAAAAAAACATCAATTTGAAAAAAAAAATGTTTCAATGATTTTTTTTTCAGGAGAAACTGCAGAGCTTCGTTTGGAGGCCGCTACCGATGTTGTAAAAATCCGAAATGAAAAAGAGCAAGGTAAGAAGTTGACTGACGAATTCGGGCCTTTTTAGTTTTCGAGGAGGTTTTTTTGAAATTTGAAAATGGGACCACACTTTTATATATAAGACCTGCCATTTTTTCATGAAGTTACTGTACTTTATTTGAACCAGTGGTTTGCTCAGAAGACCAAAAACGCGTATTATGCAAATATTGTCACAAAAAAACTCGTTTTTTTAACCATAATTTTCCAGAAATCGCCGATATCCGTTCGGAGGCTGCTCATCAGCAAGAACAACTCCAAGAGCAACACTCTACCGCTCTCCGAACTCTAGAAGAGGAAGCTACCCGGCTCCGAGGTATTTTTCAGAAATTTTTTTCCAGTTTTCAATTCAATTTCAAATCCAGAACACAATCAGCAACTCCAACAGCAAGCGGATGCTTCTACTAGTCTAGAAGAGGAAGTTGCCCGGCTCCGCGGTATTTTTCAAACCCTTCTTTCAGTTCTCAAGAATTTATCTAATTCAGAGCAAAATAATGGATTCCGCCGTCAACTCGAAAGTCAGCAAAATCGTCAACCTGACCAGATTCCTGCTGCCGATGAAGAACAACCAATCGAGATGGTTGGCAGAGCGGAATTCGAAAGACTCGAGCAAAGAGTCCGAGAACTTGAGGCTGGTCAACAACTCTATAATGGTGAGCCATTTTCGTTTTGGTAAGATAATCAAATACCCGCTTTTCAGTTGCCCAGCGAGTTTCGGTGAACATCAGCGACATTCACGGTGATGCTCGTCAAATAGTAGATGAAGCGCTTAGAAATGGAGACAGTGCTCGAACGGTGTTGGATTTTCAAGATGAGAATTAATATCAATTCCTAATATTTTTTGAAACGAATGTACATACATATAATCAACTGTGGGAGCGGATAAAATTACGAGTGATCAATGGTGACAAAAAAATTACTATCGTTTTTTAAAGGAGGACTGAAGTCACATTTTTTGCATTGTTTTTATTTATTATTCCGGTGTATTTGCTTTTTCTATGAACATTTTCCTCTTGGAGCATATGTCAAAAATCGCTCTGAAACGATATACGTAGCCCCCAAGTAACTGAAGTCTCCTCGACTCCGAGAGGAGTACAAGGCGCCAATCAATGCGATTTCAAATATTTTATTTTATTTTTGCTCGTTTTTCAACTTTTTTCAGTCCGGTCCGGTCAGGTCCGGTCGGTTCGGGTCCGGTCAGGTCCGGTCGGTTCGGGTCAGATCAGGTCAGGTCAGGTCAGGTCAGGTCAGGTCAGGTCAGGTCAGGTCAGGTCAGGTCAGGTCAGGTCAGGTCAGGTCAGGTCAGGTCAGGTCAGGTCAGGTCAGGTCAGGTCAGGTCAGGTCAGGTCAGGTCAGGTCAGGTCAGGTCAGGTCAGGTCAGGTCAGGTAAGGTCAGGTCAGGTCAGGTCAGGTCAGGTCAGGTAAGGTCAGGTCAGGTCAGTTCAGGTCAGGTCAGGTCAGGTCAGGTCAGGTCAGGCATTCACACCTACGGTCAATATGGTTTCCCTTCACCCGTTTCCTTCACCCCTATTGTTCTTCTTCTATCCGATGTGCGTTCTCACCCTAGTGTAGTTCCATTCATAATAAGGTCTTTTCATTTCAACTACACCGCCAAATGTCATTCACACTGTTGCATAATTACTATTATACAGCGGAGAACCTACAGCGGAGGACATCTTTACAATTATAAACGGTGGGAAGTTCTTTACTCAGATTGATCTCGCCGAAGCTTATTTGCAGATTGAGCTTGATGATCAGTCCAAAAACTTGCTAAGCATCAACACCCATAAGGGCATCTACCAGTTCCAACGCCTTCCATTTGGCGTCAAATCGGCTCCCGGAATCTTCCAACAAGTCATGGACCAGCTGGTCAATGGAATCGAAGGAGTCTCTGCCTATCTTGACGACATAATCATCACCGGAGGCACCATCGAAGAGCACAATATCCGATTAAAGAAGGTGATGTGTCGAATCAATGAGTTCGGGATGAGAATGAAACTGGAGAAATGTAAATTCCTCATGGAAGATATTCGTTTTCTGGGTTTTATCGTTGACAAAAATGGCCGAAGACCAGACCCGGAGAAAATTGCTGCCATCAAGGACATGCCTGCTCCCAAGGATGTTACCCAGGTGAAGTCTTTCCTAGGACATATCCAATTTTACGGTCCTTTCGTGAAACAACTTTTCCGATTGCGCCCACCTCTTGATGCACTCACCAAGAAGGACACTCCGTTCGAGTGGTCCCGAGACTGTCAACATGCTTCTGACAAGATCAAAGAAAACTTACACCCCTCTTCACTAAAAAGGGGAGGTGTTGCATAATTACTATTATAACGTGAACTTTGTAAAACGTGGCTAACCGGGTGTTCTAATGACCGGTTAGATCTTTATCTCTTCCTATATAAGGAGAGATGTTTTCATAAGTTTGGCTTAGTTTTGGTATTAAATAAAGGTTTCTGTCTAAACCTCTCTTCATCTTCCGTCTCTCTCCACACACGTCCACAAGGACACAACACACACCTACGGTCAATACGGTTTCCCTTCACCCCTATTGTTCTTCACCCCCCCCCCCATTCCCCCCTGGGACATTTCCCCCTGGACATTTCCGGTCAGGTCAGGTCAGGTCAGGTCAGGTCAGGTCAGGTCAGGTCAGGTCAGGTCAGGTCAGGTCAGGTCAGGTCAGGTCAGGTCAGGTCAGGTCAGGTCAGGTCAGGTCAGGTCAGGTCAGGTCAGGTCAGGCCAGGTCAGGTCAGGTCAGGTCAGGTCAGGTCAGGTCAGGTCAGGTCAGGTCAGGTCAGGTCAGGTCAGGTCAGGTCAGGTCAGGTCAGGTCAGGTCAGGTCAGGTCAGGTCAGGTCAGGTCAGGTCAGGTCAGGTCAGGTCAGGTCAGGTCAGGTCAGGTCAGGTCAGGTCAGGTCAGGTCAGGTCAGGTCAGGTCAGGTCAGGTCAGGTCAGGTCAGGTCAGGTCAGGTCAGGTCAGGTCAGGTCAGGTCAGGTCAGGTCAGGTCAGGTCAGGTCAGGTCAGGTCAGGTCAGTTCAGGTCAGGTCAGGTCAGGTCAGGTCAGGTCAGGTCAGGTCAGGTCAGGTCAGGTAAGGTCAGGTCAGGTCAGGTCTGGCATTCACACCTACGGTCAATATGGTTTCCCTTTACCCGTTTCCTTCACCACTGTTGTTCTTCACAGGTCAGGTCAGGTCAGTTCAGGTCAGGTCAGGTCAGGTCAGGTCAGGTCAGGTCAGGTCAGGTCAGGTCAGGTCAGGTCAGGTCAGGTCAGGCATTCACACCTACGGTCAATATGGTTTCCCTTCACTCCTATTGGACCATTAGAAGCTCAAACTTTTTCAGGGCGGACAGAAATAGACCAAAATCCAAAAATATTAGGATGAAAAGGGTCATATTTTTGGATTTTTGACTAAAATAAGCGTTTCTTAATGGAGAATACAGCACAAAATGACGAACTACAACGTATTGAAACAAATTAACACTTTTCTGGACCATTAGAAGCTCAAACTTTTTCAGGGCGGACAGAAATAGACCAAAATCCAAAAATATTAGGATGAAAAGGGTCATATTTTTGGATTTTTGACTAAAATAAGCGTTTCTTAATGGAGAATGCAGCACAAAATGATGAACTACAACGTATTGAAACAAATTAACACTTTTCTGGACCATTAGAAGCTCAAACTTTTTCAGGGCGGACAGAAATAGACCAAAATCCGAAAATATTAGGATGAAAAGGGTCATATTTTTGGATTTTTGACTAAAATAAGCTTTTTCTAATCGAGAATACAGCACGAAATGATGAACTACAACGTATTGAAACAAATTAACACTTTTCTGGACCATTAGAAGCTCAAACTTTTTCAGGGCGGACAGAAATAGACCAAAATCAGAAAATATTAGGATGAAAAGGGTCATATTTTTGGATTTTTGACTAAAATATGCGTTTTTTAATGGAGAATACAGCACGAAATGATGAACTACAACGTATTGAAACAAATTAACACTTTTCTGGACCATTAGAAGCTCAAACTTTTTCAGGGCGGACAGAAATAGACCAAAATCAGAAAATATTAGGATGAAAAGGGTCATATTTTTGGCCTTTTGACTAAAATATGCGTTTCTTAATGAAGAATACAGCACGAAATGATGAACTACAACGTATTGAAACAAATTAACACTTTTCTGGACCATTAGAAGCTCAAACTTTTTCAGGGCGGACAGAAATAGACCAAAATCAGAAAATATTAGGATGACAAAGGGTCATATTTTTGGATTTTTGACTAAAATATGCGTTTTCTAATGGAGAATACAGCACGAAATGATGAACTACAACGTATTGAAACAAATTAACACTTTTCTGGACCATTAGAAGCTCAAACTTTTTCAGGGCGGACAGAAATAGACCAAAATCAGAAAATATTAGGATGAAAAGGGTCATATTTTTGGCCTTTTGACTAAAATATGCGTTTCTTAATGAAGAATACAGCACGAAATGATGAACTACAACGTATTGAAACAAATTAACACT
>GL380591.1:31073-45355 GCA_000143925.2 Caenorhabditis brenneri
TAACACTTGGGAAAGTGAGATGTGTGTTATAAATAATGCTTGTATATTCTGTAAAGTATGCTAACTCAAGTAGTTGCATATCAACTTGGCTCACCTGTTTTACCTGGTAACATTTCCATCTGGAAGAAATATTTTATTGTCAAATGGCAGAAATAAATTTCGCAGTAGCCACATAAATAGGATGCGGATCACAGAAATCATAAATTAATTGCAGGTGGACTTTTCAATGTCAAAAAAGTTTTTAGCCATCCCCGAAAAATTAGTTGAAAGATAAAGCGTCAACAATACGGTGCTAAGATTTAGCAGTAAAAATCAAAAAACTTAGAATAAATCGTGGAAGTTTCAATTTTCAGCAAATTTTATTTTTTCCATTCAAAATTGCATATTCCAAGAAAGTGCGCCAGCCAGCATTGCGCCAGCAACGATATGTGCGCTTTTATCGTCTGGGATACCGTGCGAGCGCCTGAAAGCGGCGGCTTTTCGAACTCAAACTTCATATTTTCTTCTTTTTCAGTTATTTTTTGCCAACTTCGAATAGTTTTTTGTAATCTTTGAGCATCAGATTTTACGTTTTTGTATGGCGAAACTCAAAATACATCTTGCTGCATGCTTCGCCTCAAGGAAATGTGATTTAGTTTAATGCAGTTTCGTTCATCCGCCGAATATCGGCCAATAATCGCCTAAGGAATAAAATTTTGCCACGCCATGAGCGTTTTTCCTTGTTTGTGCATTGTTCGAAAAGTCTTCAAACTTTTGTCAATGTTTTCAGCACATTGAATTCCTTAATTGTATCAACTTTTTGGTTTTGACGCATTCCTTTCAATGTTGCCAACTGAAAAACTGTTTCCAATTCTGTGAACTTCATTTTTTATTGCTAAATGTGACAAAAAACGCATACTTTTTATGACATGACACTCAAATTTTCACACATTTTTATCGTTGAAGATCATAAAACACTTCAAGTATGAGTGTTTAGAGCAAATATTTTGCAAGTTTGTCAATAGTTTGAAAAGGCCACAAAGCAATAATCTTTTTTTATGCCAGCTTCGGTAGAGTAAAAAAAAACCTAAAAACTCAGCTTAATCAATGTCAGATGAGCGCATAAAAGTTGAAGAGTGCCATCTGTTTTTTCTCCTTTTCTCATTTCCTATAAGTTCAAAAAATCAAATAAATCAGAGCCGTTTCCCTCAAAAAACCACTAATTTCTCATCGCCCTGATTGGCTACATCACTGGCCACTCTAGTTTTCCCATTGTATCTCTTCATTCCGAGTAGAAGAATCATGCCACCGCAATAAAAATGCTCGCTCTTTCTCTTTTCTCCAAATTTGGCGACACAGTTTTCTCGTTCGAGGCCACGCAAAACCCTGATAAGAGCCGCTGTGGGTACGAAGGACGGTGTTTCCTCTCTTTTTCTTTTTCATTTCGAATTCGAATCCCTCCCCAGGTTTCACAAGGACGATATGGGGTGATGGGGCGGAGTTCTCTCTCACTTTTTCGTTTCTCTCCCTTTCTTTTCCTACTCTTTTTACTACTAGCGCCCTTTCACCCCCAACCACGCCAGGTCCAACTGCGCGCCTGTTTACTATCTCTATCTCTCGCACTCTGCAGACGATTTGTTTCTCATTTTTATTCTCTCGCAAAAAAACTGTTTTTGCACTTCCAATTATTTCGGATTTTGCAGGTAATTTATCAAGGGGTCAAGATGGCTCAACATCCACTAGTCCAACGGCTTCTCGACGTCAAATTTGACACGAAACGCTTCGTGGCACTGGCCACCCATGGAGGAAAGAACTTCCCGGATGCAGAGGGACGCAAGTTCTTTGCCGATCATTTCGATGTCACTATTCAGGTAAATCAGAAGATTCTTTGAATTTCCTCGAAATTCGATGTTTCTTAGGCCTCCATCTTGTACATGGTCGTCGTGTTCGGAACGAAATGGTTCATGCGCAACCGTCAACCATTCCAACTCACCGTTCCACTCAACATCTGGAACTTCATTCTCGCCGCTTTCTCCATCGCCGGAGCCATCAAAATGACCCCAGAGTTCTTCGGAACCATCCAGAACAAAGGACTTGTCGGTGGGTTTTCTCATCTAAAAATCATGGCCGGAAGCACATATTTCCGCAGTGTAACTCCCTGAAACTGCGCGATAGTTTTTTGAAATTTGCTTCGGCGCGTTGGTACAACAGGGTTGGTCAAAAAATGCACTTTATCTGCGAACATTTTAATGGAGCTGCTGCAGCCTGCAGATCAGAACTCGAAAACACGATATGGTCTGAATTGGTCCGATTATCCTGGCATGGCTTGAATTAGCCCGGTTCGACCTGTTTGATCCGATACGGTCCGAACATGCCCGTATAGTTCAAATCAGCCTCATCCTGTCTGATATGGCCTGTTTTAGTAGAGTTATGTTTAGCTAAACAGCCGAACTCCGGTCAATATACGTGCCGAATCGAGTCGAAGGGGCTAATTCAGGCCATATCAGGCCGATTGGGACCAAACAGTTCTGATTTAGCCGGTTCAGTCGGTTATGACTCGGAAAACTTTTTGCAAGAAGGAAGCGATTTTTTAGTTTTCCCACTAGAGCATTCTTTCTGACATTCTTATTTGTATATTCGTGCTCCAACCGAAAGGTTTCACTGAAAATTTTGCTATTTTGGCTACACGGAACGAAACTGTACCAAAGTACTTGCGTTCTCTGATCAGCCCCGTCATTGATACCATCAACATGCTGTAGCGAGTGTGTTATCAATACGTTATCATAGACAATTCCCAAAAATTACGAAACCAAAGTGCGCAAAACAAGAACTGAGCGACCTTTGGAATTTATCTTCCCCATCAAAACGTTCAATTTTCAGCCTCCTACTGCAAAGTGTTCGATTTCACCCAAGGAGAGAATGGTTACTGGGTATGGCTGTTCATGGCTTCCAAGCTCTTCGAACTCGTCGACACCGTCTTCCTGGTTCTTCGCAAGCGTCCACTCATGTTCCTCCACTGGTACCATCACATTCTTACCATGATCTACGCCTGGTACTCCCATCCATTGACTCCAGGATTCAACAGATACGGAATCTACCTTAACTTTGTTGTTCACGCCTTCATGTACTCGTACTACTTCCTCCGCTCGATGAAGATTCGCGTGCCAGGATTCATCGCCCAGGCTATCACCTCCCTTCAGATCCTCCAATTCATCATCTCGTGCGCCGTTCTCGCCCATCTCGGATACCTTATGCACTTCACCAACGCCAACTGCGACTTCGATCCATCCGTCTTCAAGCTCGCCGTCTTCATGGACACCACCTACTTGGCTCTCTTCATCAACTTCTTCCTTCAATCTTACGTTCTTCGTGGAGGAAAAGACAAGTACAAGGCAGTTCCACAGAAGAAGAAGACCCACTAAACACGTATTCTGTTCCATTTTTCTCCCCGTTTTCTGCTTTTTTCGGGTCTTTCGAACATGATCGAATCCCAGCATTGTCTCTTTTTAGTAATTCCTTGTTCCCACTATATAATTGTACTACCCGTTTTTGCTTGTTTTCTCGTTTTTTTTTTCTTTTAAAAGTTTATAAAACAAAACTCTAAAATAGTCAGTTCTCTTTCTCTTTCTTCTCCGATTCATTCTTCACAACCTCCGGCTCTTTCATCATACTTTCCTTCTTCGAATTTCCCGTCTCAATCTTTATATCCACCATTTTCGAATCATTGCTGCACGAATCTTCCTTACTGCACTCCCGATTATCATAACGTCGTTTGTTGGCTTTTGAGCCAGATTTCGTCTTTGATTTCGGTTTTATTTGGGACTTGAGAACAGGTTTCGTCAGATGCGCCCACTTGTCCTCCTTGAAAAAGTTCCCCGGCTCCATCCATGCCCCGGGTTTCGTCTTTACTGCCTTCGACAATTCCATCGACGCCTTCTGTGAATTAGTTTCCCAATCATACGGAGAATCCCAATTGGTTTTCGACTTGATCATCACTTCCTTCAGGAAATCATAGACCAATTCATAATTCGGATGAGTGTAATAATTGGATTCATTGAGCATTTTATCAATGTCTCTGATCCGTTGATATTGTTCAGATGAGAAGTGGGATAGGTTCTTTTCTGGAAAGATGTTATCTTAAAGAGGCATGAAATTTTATTGGGATGCTCTCGCCACAATTGATAGTTACGACTGTATTTATTGAAAAATCTTCAAAAGCTTTCGAAACGTTTGGTCAGATCGCACAGGGTAAAAAATAAGAAATTTTGGTTGTGTAAAGCGGACAAAAAAATTAGAGAGTCAAAAAATGAACAAATTTCACACCTCTTCGAAACAGTAAATTTCCACAGTAACTCATTTTTTTTTGTGATGAGGCCCATGCTGCGCCTTTAAAATAAATAAAATCTGTGTTCAACAAGACCGTACGAATGTATCTTCGACGCTGAAAATTCCCTGTTTCAAATTGTCTACTTGACTAAAAATCTTTTTAATGACCGATTCGACGATTTATGCCTGTCGACTCTACTTACCATCAGTGAACAAACGTAACAGAGGTGACTGTGCCTTTAACACATCCACCGGAAGATCATCATTATTCGTCCATGGTAGTTCAATGAAAAACTCAGCAATCATGTACATCAGTGACCAGATATCATCGTGGCGACCCTGAATTTTTTTAGAATTAAAAAATGTATCGAATCGCACCAAGATCAATGTTCTTATTAATAAAATGTATGGGAAACTGTAAAAAAAACATTACCAACTCCAGAAGAGAATGAGCATTCGGAGATGCGTATTGTTGAGTTCCTCGGAAATCGGTATGAGGACGAGCAAGGCGGAAGATGTTTCTGGTGATTTGTTCCCGTTTTCCGGACGATGGTTTCGGGGGAATCAACTTTTTTGCGTCGTTCTGCGAAACAACAACAAAATGAAATAAAAATATAAAATAAATTTATAAGAAGAATATGAAACAGTTGAACCTGATGAACTTGGCAGAAATATGGTACCGGTTTCAATATATTCAGAAATTTCCTCATTCTCTAGATTTTCTAATTATCCGTGTGCCGCCTGAACTTATACGAAAATCATCGTTTTTCAGTTGATTTTTGATGGTTTAACCTGTCTTTGAGCATCGCCACGCAGCCAAAAATATTTCTAGGGCTTTAAAAAATGTTGAGTCCATCAAACATAGCTCGAGCTACATTTGTGCAGTTGACAATTTTTTGAACATCCACTTTTCAGACAGAAAGAGCTCGTTCAATGAAGCACTCTCGAAATCGTCGAGTTCATATAAATTTCCAGAGCCCTCCATTAAACGAGTTCTATCTGCCTGGGAAGACGCTGTAAAAAATGTTGTCAACTACAAAAAAATGAAGTTCAAGATGTGTTTTATACATCCAAAAAAGTGTCGAGAACCTTACAAGAATTCTAACGTCATGGTACATGCTCGAAGTCAGCCACAATCAACTGGAAAATGTTAGTTTCCGTATACTGTTGAACAGTACTGTAAACCAGGGGAAATGCAGTCTGGGGCACATTGTTGAGATTAGGAAAACAATTAAATTTACGAAGAACATGAAACGGAGAAATCAATTTTTGGATCCTGTTTCACTGCATTTTGAAATTCTAATAATCTGGAGACCGTTGCTTCTTCTTTCATTATTGCCACGCTTACCCTATTTTGCTCCGGACTGTTGATTTTACTCTTGGTTTTTCCCAGTGCTCGATTCCCTTGACTAGACTTTTTGGCGTTTTTCGACGTGTCAGTGATGATGTACTCGGTTTTCACAAATCTGAAAACGCCTAGTTTATCGAGTTCCTAACAGAGTTTCTAACTTCCTGGCAAGACCAAAATCAAAGAGGAGAACAACACGAGTACGATTTTCAGTGGGAGTGTTCAGGCCAATTCCAAAGTTGCTGGGTTTCACATCACGATGAACGAATCCACGGTCATGCATTGTTTTTAGTCTGGAGAAAAGGAAAATGGGACGGGGCATTGGTTAATAGAGGTTTTGTTGAATATCGTCAATTGAAAAAACTGTGAAAGAGAAAAAAAACTTTTGCTGTTTCGAAAAAGTTTCAAGATTAGTCTATGTAAAGTGTTCGATTAATTAATGCTTACTAGACTGGGACAAAACTGAAATTTGAAGAACTTTTTTCGCGAAACAAAAATTAGTGAAATTGACAGCAAATCTTCAATTTTGGAAAAAGACGCAATGAAAAACTTTGAATTCAGGCCAATGAAAATTCTGAAATGTGCCCGGCCCGGCTTGCAACAACTATGCGGACCAAATTCCAAAAATTATGAATTACACGGATTTCAAGCCTGGAGTAAAGACAAGGTGGATAAACGACAAGTGTAAACCTTGTAAAGTATCGATAATTGAAAACTTTTTAAAATCGAAATTTCGTTTTCCAAACTTGTATTTTTCAGAACTTTTCTGTTTCCAAAATGTCAAATATTCAATACGCTGGGAGCTACTTCGATGTTGTTTTGCCCGCACCGAAACTAATCTGCATTTCCGTTTTTCTATTAGTAAACTTACGCAAACATGCACTGAATCCCAAGTCTTGACCATGTTCCATCCGAGAAAACGTCTGGATTCGGACTACGAGACTTCAACATTTTCAGATTGTCCCCCAACAACTCCAGCACCAAATAATGATAACGAGTTCTTCGACCACCAACTATCATACCCGGGAATACACTGTTTTTCGGAAGTTGGCTCAGCACATTTATCTGGAATCAGAATCATGGATTACTGTACCCTTATGGATAGGCACACCTCTAATTTAATTGCAGATCCACCCTCCTGACTATTCGACTCTAATTTCATTGCATAGAACGTTTTGTCGTCTTTCGTTACTTTAAATACTTGACCGAATCCTCCCTCGTCTATCTTTTTGACTAGTTTGAAACCACTGATTCTAAAAAAGTAAAGGGGTTTAGCGACCTGAATTCCGAGAGAAAAACTTACACCGTTCCAAGATTGAATACCAGTTCATCAGCCTTTTCCGCGGATCCAGAAGCAGCACTTGAAGAGGCAGCAGTAATGGAAACAGGGGCGGGCCCATCATCTTTTGACATTTTCTTTTCGAGGAGGAGGGGAGTTGCTCGTTCTAATAAGGCGGTATAAAATGGGAATAAATGGGGAGAGAAAAGAGATGAAGATACTGATAAAGGAATTGGATTTTTTGGAAGAGAAGGACACGTCATATTTAGGAAGATGTGATTTTTTGAATTTGAAAAAAAATAACGGAAAAAAAGAGTTCCAGACTTTGGCTATCGAGCGGGATCTGAACACAGTATGTACTTTAAACCGTTCTTCATTAAATGAATTCACTGAAACATTCTAAAGAATTTGATAAAAACAGATACCACTAGTGCGTTTGAACTCTGGCAGATCACCAAACGCGCTGCCGGCTGCGCTACACAACCGGGAGAGCCTTTTGACCTAGTCTGAAAGCCGGAGCTATTTTATTTTCCACTGCTTCAATAAACTGTTCAATTTTTGCTTCTCTATCTCCCATCTCTCTCTCCCCCCGCGTAAAAATAAATATTCCAAATCACTAATAAACCCGTGAGAACATTCTGCGTTGGCATTCCGCCCTCGACCTCCCCCCCCCCCTCCAAAAATTCCAACTGTTTCCCCCCGTTTCCACGTGTCACCGTCAAGAACCCCATGTATTTGAATTATTTTGCGACGGAAATCTTCCATCGAAGTGCGGTCTGCGAATCCGAGGCGTGTCGTTCTTCAAAAGCAATGATTGCTGACGTGTTCAAATGGAAATTCGATGCAAACGATTTGTGGAGTCTTTTGGCGAATCGGGACGAAGTGTTCCCGCATATTCGAGCACGGAAATTCATTCATGAGCACTTTGGCCTCTTTGTGCAGGTATACTTTTTTTTGTGAAAACAAAGTGGGGAAAATAAAACTAGAAATTTCTATTTCATGTAGTCTTCCAATGCACAGATGAAATTGTTCTGTTACTTCAGTTGTCATGGTGTCTATTGCTAGAGTTTTTCGGTTCGAGAGTTCCAGGAGATGTAAGCCATAATAACATTCTTTATCTGTTTAAGTTAAGCTCAAACAGTTTTATACTCTTGACGGTTCCTGAGTACATCTAGGAGTGGCGGTTTTGACGGAAAATATTTTTGAAAAGACCTTTAAAGAAGAGATGAAGCTATGGGCACTGAAGTATTCAAATTTCAAAACATACTGAAACGGGGTTCAAAAGTGAATTTTTTTCTGTTTCACATTCTTCCTAAATTCAATTGATTTCCCTATCTCAACAATGATGAATTATTTCGTTTCAATATTTCGATTTATCTGGTATACAGTACCATTCAAAATCATACTAACATTCTCGTTTTTCCATTCGTTCTAGCTGATTCAGGCTGACTTTGAGCATGCGCCACACAATCGAAAAATGGTCTAGTGCTCCAGAAAACTGTGCGTATATCAAACATAGATTTACCTTCATTTTTGTAGTTGATAGTTTTTCTGACAACCTTTTTCTTGGCAGATAGAGCTTGTTCAATCAAGCATTCTTGAAATTTATCGATTTTTAAATGAAAGACGAGTTCTATCTACCGCAAGAGTGGGTGCACAGAACAGTTGTCAAATTCAAAAATAGAGTTCGAGTTATGTTTGTCATACACAAAATTTTTTAGTGCACATGGTCAAAGTTGGCTCAAATCAGCTAGGAACCACTGGAAAACGTAACTGTTTGTATACTATTGAACAGTAATTTATAGTCTCCCACACTACACATTAATGAGAATATTGAGTTTTCCCAAATGAAATCGGAAACTTGAAACGGTAGAAAAGATTTCTTTAAAACTATGATTATTGATGTCTCTGGTGGGTACGAACGAACTCTGTTCACAAAAAAACGCATCAGGATGGGCTACGCGGTTGGAACGTCCAGAGCGTTTCACAACTTTCTGTTTCAATACCTTTTCATGAAGCAGGTCAAAATTTGAAGTTTATTGGGAACGGCGTATCCAGTAAAATTACACATTAGATATCTGCTACAATCTCAATTGCTTTTTGGAAACAAAACATCCCAAATCCACGTTTTTCCAGATGACAATCGCCTACGTGGTGATCATCTTCTCCATCAAACGATTCATGAGAGACCGGGAACCATTCCAACTCACAAATGCTCTTCGTCTCTGGAACCTCTTCCTCTCCGTCTTCTCAATCTATGGTTCATATGTCATGTTCCCTTTCATGATTGAACAGGTTCGACGTTTCGGACTTTATGGTAATTTTTTCCCTTTTCTGCATAATTTGAAAATAAGGAAGTTGTAGGATGTGGATGTGAAGCGTTGTCAACTCTTCCAAGTCAAGCAGAGTACTGGCTTCTTCTGACGGTCTTGTCCAAAGCTCTGGAGTTTGTCGACACCATTTTCCTGGTTCTTCGCAAGAAACCGCTCATCTTTTTGCACTGGTGAGTATATTCTTCAGAAATGCTTTCAGCTTTCAAATTAGAATATGGTAGATGTAGAACTTGCAAAGTAGAATATGCGAAAATAATCCTATTATCACACTGTTCTGAAACAGCAAGAAAATTCAATTTTTAAGGTACCACCACGTCGCCACATTCCTCTTCTTCTGTGCCACCTATCCAACTCCATCGTCTCAAATTCGTGTCGGAGCGATTGTGAACTTGTTCGTTCACGCTTTCATGTATCCGTGAGTTTTTTCACATTTGAAAAATGTTTCAAGATGGACATTTATAATTGTTTCTAGTATGAGTCTCTATTCGGAGCTTTTCTTCATTTCCAACCGAATTTACTCAAAATCAAAGTTGTGGGCTCACAAATATACCAAAATGTAGATCTTGGCGATTTCATCGCATCACAGAGTGACCGGGTCCACGGAACTGGCTCCGGATTTTCGGACCCGCTTGGCCAGTCCAGCGAAGATTTCATGTATTCGGACGTGTAGACCTCACCGAGAGATACATTCTCATGTAATTTTGAGCTCGCCGTTTAGATTTTTGTAAAACAGTTATCGATAGGCCTGCCCCCTGGTAACCCCGGTCAACCTATTATTATTCTAGGTACTACTTCATCCGATCTATGAACATCAAACTGCCAGCGAAGATCTCAATGGCTGTCACCGTTTTACAACTGGCTCAATTCGTGTGCTTCATCTATGGATGTACATTGATGTACTATTCATTGGCCACTAATCAGGTATGCTTTTACTGTTTCATCTAGTGAATATCACTCGGGAAAATTGTTAGGTTTAATCCATAGTTCGGTTTTTTCAGTACACATGTGACACTCCAATGTTTGCCCTCAACTCGACATTCGCTTTGAGTCTCTCCTATTTTGTGCTCTTCGCCAACTTCTTCCATAAATCTTATCTTCAAAGAGGCGGGAAGGATAAATATCGAAGTGAGAAGAAGAAGAGCAATTGATTGGATTCAGTTTACTTGTTCATTTTTTCTGTATTGATAATTTTAGTTTTATTTATTTATTTTAATAAAAAATTCGATTTTTTTTTCGTAAAAAGCAAAAACAAAAAATATGACGAAAGCGAGGGAGAGAGAATGGGCAATGTGTGTCTTTGGGAGAGTACCCGCAAATGGGGTGGAGAGAACCGTATGAGGGGAGGGATGGGGATGGAAAAAATAGAATGGAAGAAGTACTATACATTAGAAGTTGGTGATTTGTGGAGCATCGACAGAGCAGTCGAATAGTCGGGTGGAGCTGTCAGAGAGACGTTATCGGAGGAATACTGTTTCCCTTGGGTCTGAAAACAAGTAAAGTTTGGTATGAGTGATTATACACATTTTCCGTTTCAAAAAGTTTCTATCACAATGAGATATTTTTAGGAGTTAGTAGATCCTGGCTATTCCGGATAACAGGAAACTTTCGCTTCAGAAAATCTAGGTCATTGGATCCCGATACCATACAATTATTGGGCTCTTTCTGGTTTTTGAGGTCTTTCGTGCAAATAACTCAAATGGAACCCGCTGCACCAAGTGGGGCCATCCGACCTTCAAGGAGCTATATTTTTTATAGGACCAGCTGGTCCAATGGGACGGGCCAGTGGTTGGCTCAAAGAACCGATTATTGAATTTATCAGAAACGAAGGAATAATCAACTACCGAATTTCAAAAAAAAATCAATAAACTTCTCATGTTATTAAAACAGAAAACATCTCACCTCATCCAACACCACAACTTCATCATATGTGGGCAGCGGCCGTTGTGGAATACCTCGTCCTCCACAACATTCGTCATGCGGTCCAGGTAGAAGACATGGAAATGATTCTGGCAACGCCATGTGAGCCAGAAGGCTTTCCTGAAACATTTGTATGGTTTTGGAAGGAACAGAGTGGTTAATACATGCAGTCTGTTTACGAAAAACTTACGTTGCTTTCGAAACTGTATTTTGGTTTTCCAATAAAAAAGCTGCTCCTATTATTCAACTTCAATTTTACCAAGATTCATAAAAATTTTGAAACATCAGAATAATTTTTCAAGAAAAAAAAAACTCACAACTGTCATTCGATCCAACTCCTTTTGCCTCTTTTTACTTTTGTAATAATTCACAAAATTGATGATTGCCCCAAAAATCATTACTCCAACAAGCCAAATGATTGGCGCATAATTCATCACGTTGTCAGCAGACATCTGAAAATGACAGATTGAATAACGGTGAGATGAAGAAGGATGTATTGGAACCTTCAAAAAGTATACAATGAAAATGAACAATCTGGAACAGTAGAAAAATAACAGTACACGAATGTTCTAGAAAGAGAAAAAAAATAGTTTGAAGTGATACAAAAGGATTATATTATCCCCCTCCGAAAGGAATCGTAAACATGTGATTGATCGTGACTAATTGGACAAAATAACTGTTTAGAGAAGAGAAAAAGAGAGAAGAGAAAGAGGGAAATGGGACTGTAAACAAATGATCAATTTGGATAGAACTAACTTATTGTAAAGTTCGTAATTCTTCTTTTTAAAGATGCGAAATGCGATATGACGGTTTAGGATTAGTTACACTTCATTGGAAAGTTTCAGAAGTCAGCCGTTTCAAAAAGTTTATATGGTCTTGGATAGATCAAGTTACTTATTCACCCAAAATTGCATGCAATTAATTCGAATCTTCAGCGATTTAACAGAAAAATAGGATTCTGAGTCAGAGAACTATGATTGAATAATTTTCTATGAGCATTAGCAAAATTCCCTCAAATTTTTAAATAAAAAAAAAGAACAACAACTGAAGAACATAAAACTTACCTAACTTTACAGAATAACAGAAACTGTAAAAAATGATCAAATCAGTGTTTCAGAATCATTTCATCTGTTTGTAACTTTAAGAAGTAATAATTGTTCTTCTTTCCTTTTTTTCAAAGAATCACACGGTTGCTATCTCACAATATTATAATTACTGAAGCCCCATGATGTAGATTCTGCAGATCCTTAATCTTCAACTTGAATATAAATGATTCTTGAATCAAAAAATTACTGTAGCATAGGCCTGCCTAATCATGGTTAACTACAATTCAATCCGCTTTTATTTGACAACAAGAGGGAAAGTTCAAAACCTGAACAGATGTTCTACTATGAATGATAATTTTGGAAATTTCTAGAGACATTTCCTGTTCCAGAGACCCAGAATAATCTTACAAGCTATGAAACCAATTCAGTTAAAGATTGGCCTAAATTTCCGTAGACGTTATTCTAAATATATTTTTGTATCCAAGAAACTGGTTAGGCTTGAAAAACGTCGCTAATCGATAAGTTTTTAACTGTTTGGTATAGGGTTCCGCAAGAAGCTGAATCATGAAGCAAAGCTCACGTGAAGCCTCAATGAAGCAGCTTCATTTGAATCTTTTCAGAATCGGCGTCATGCTTCACTCTGCTTCATTTTCAATTTCGATGACCCCGCGTCACTTTTCAAAAAGCTCAAAATGTCAAAAAAGCTCATAATGCTTCATTCTAATTTCGAACATTTACACTGTAAAATGACGTTTCGGGCGAAAATAGGGCAGAGAATGAAATATTTTTCACAAAATCAAAATTGAAAATTAACAACGTGAGCTTTTTGAAGCACTACCAAAAGATTCACTTTTTGAAAATGAAGCACAATGAAGCATTCGAATGCTTCAAAAGCTCATAATGCTTCATTCTTTGAATTTTCATGCGGAACCCTAGTTTGGTAAATTAAATTAAAGTTGAAAGTCAGTTTGAACTACACACTATGGCAACAATCGAATATGGAGTATGATATGTTATTACTTTAAAGGGATTCGAGAAACTGTAGAAAATTTTTTACTTTACTGTTTCCTAGGCCCACAATAATCTGCAAGCTTTTTTAGTTTTCAATTCAGAGAGACTCTATTAAAAAATCTATTAAAAGATTGCGAACGATTTTTCAACACTGCAATTTCCAGATTGAATAGAAACTATTCCAGTTTTTCTGAATAAAAAATCACTGATTCACAAGTTTGCCTAAGTTTGGTTAATTATATTATAGTTCAATATACGAGTCCGAAACCGAAAACCTAGGCTTTGACGTAATATGAGGTTTATCATTTTTTCATTTTGATAAGTTATGAGAAACTTTAAAAAATTTTCAGAGCAACTTACTGTTCCAGAGATCTAAAATAAATTTAAAAATTGAAAAACTTTTTGGTGAGACGCGATCTCTCGTCACAGTTATTCTAATTAATTTTTGTCATTCAAGAGAAGGTTTAGCTTGAAAAACATCCCTGATCCACAAGCTTACCAAAATTTGGTCAGTTAGATAGAAAATTTGGTCAATTGAATTGAAAAAAATGCCTGCCTGAACTATAAGCTCGCAATCGACTAAAATTTTACGTCTTTAGCTTTCTACTGTATGAGGAATTTCTGGTTCACTGTTTCAGAAAGCCACAATAATTCTGCAAACTTCTTGGGGTACAATTTTTTTCCTACACGGGTACCAAAAATTCAACCCCTAAACTCAAATACATTTTCGACAAAAATAAAAAATTTGAGAACGATATTTCAGCATTATGATTTTGAGATTGAATAGAAACTATTCCAAAATTCTGTTTTCACTTTTACAGAGTATGAAAAACTGTAAAAACCTCCCTAGTTTACTGTTTCATAGAGCCATAATATTCTTGCTAGTTTATTCAGTTTTAATCTAAACTCACATCCATCTTCGACAAAAACATAACAATTGTGATGAAGAAAGTGATTCCGCCCATCACCAAAATCGTCTGAATCTCTCTGGAATCTTTGTCAAGGGCGTCCATTGCTCGTCTTCTGCAAAATCAAGAAAAATT
>GL380592.1:0-21707 GCA_000143925.2 Caenorhabditis brenneri
TACTTTTGAAAAAAAAATCGAAAACACTCAAAACAAAAACTTCAGATCCAAATATGGTAGTTTTTCGGTCGAGAGGGTATCAGATTTAGTCAAAAAAAAGTACTGGACACAGATTGGGATGACTAGTGCTATTCTGCTACCCTTATTTTTCTGTTACTATGAAACAGTGAACAAAAATTTCTTTGAGTTATTTTTTCTCTGCTTCAAAAATACTTCCGGTGTATCTGATCGGAACAAAAAGAATTAGATCAACCCTGATTGAATTATATTTTTTTTATTCAATATTTTGCTTGAAGCTGAGAAAACCATACTAAAAAGGATATTGCTGCCCCTTATCCAAAATTTCTTGATTTTTTCTTTTGGACCTTCTAAATTCATTAGCTGAACATAATTTCATGTGACTGGAAAACCAAGAGCAAGTTTTTTCAAAAAAATTATAAAAAGCGAAATGAAGAAAAATTCGATAAATCCAGTAGTTGAAGAGAAAAACTTATTCTCGGTTTTAATTTTCGTCGAAAAAAGGAAACTTTGTTCACATTTCATTCAAATCAAGTCTAATATGACAGGCACACGATTACAAAAAAAAATTACCAATTTTTTATTGAAATATTTCGAAACAGTATAAAACTTGAAAAAATAATTGTGGAGCAGAATTTTTTACTGTTTCGAAATATTCCATGAGCAAAACGGGAGGAAGTAAAATTTTATTGATCAAGTGCATGTTTTTTTCAAAACTTTCAGAAAAAGAAACTTTTTCTTTTTCAAAATGTTTTACCAGTTTTTTAGGGTACGTCTGTTCAGAACAAAATAAAAACAAAAAAAAAAAAAGATCTTTGATATATTATTTTCGAATTCAATTTTTGCTTGAAATTGAGAAAAACCGAACCAATGAAGCTATTGCTTAAGTTTATCCTTAAACTCACTGACTTTTTTTTTTGAAACAGTGCAATTCACCAGCTGAACAACCTTTCTCACGATCGGAAATCTAGGAGCAACTTTGTTTTTGAAACAGTGAAAAAAATCGGCAAAATTAAAAAGATTAGTTGCTTTACTGTTTCAAAAAATTCCAAAAAAGGAAATACACTAACGGTGGTTGATCGTTCTGGTATATCTTCATAATTTTTTCTGTTTCCATTTTTGTTGAAAAATAAATTTTGTTTGTATTTTATTTGATCAGACGTAAACGAACATTTGGAAATAAAATGGATACATGATTACATAAAAAACGTTCATATAATTTTTTTTTGACATAATTTGAAACAGTGGAAAAATTCATCATTTCACCTGAAGGATCGAATCCGATTGCAAAAGTTGTAATCTTTGAAAAAAATTTGAATCAGTAAAAGTATTTCTGTGATAATTTTTTGTTACTGTTTCAAAGTTGTCAATGAATGAAATGGGAATATGTAAAATGCTTAACGTTAGTCTCATTCATAGTTTTCGTGCATTTTCGAATAATAAAGAAAAAGTAAGTAAAATTTCAATTATGTAAGAATTTATTAGAATTTTTCTGTGGTTATTGCCCTATTTATGACACAGTATAGAAGCATATAACAAATCAGATAAACTTTTTTCGGGAACAGTAAAAATATTTCATTCTGTGAAATACGGTAAGGAACAACTAACACAAAATACTGAGGGTATCTTTCACTTTTTTCTGTTTCAATTTTTTTTGTCGGAAAAACGAAGATTTGTTCACATTTCATTCAAATCATGTCTAATGTGACAGACACACGATTCCAGAAAGAAATTATTAAATCTTCATTGTAATATTTTGAACCACTATAAAATTTGAGAAAAGAATGTGTAGCATTATTTTTCCTGTTTCAAAACATTCCATAACCAAAACGGGAGAAAGTGAAATATTGATCAATTAGCTTTGCTTTTCAAAACTATTAAAAAAAAATTTTCTATCTTTCCAAAATGTGTTTTTTTTTCAGCATTCAGTTTTTTTCTCAACATCTGCTCAGAACAAAAAAATTAAATCAATCCTGACGGAGATATTACTCTTGAATATCAATTCTATGCTTGAAGCTTAGAAACTAACTATCAATGAAGATATTGCTGACCCTTATTCAAAACTTCTTGATTTTTTCTTTTGGACCATGTAAGGATTCATTAGATGATCAAAACTTCACGTGACTGGAAAACTTGGAGCAAGATTTTTCGAAACAGTGAAAAAATTTGGAAAAATTATAGAGATCCTTGTTTTACTGTTTCAAAAAATTTCCAAAAATCATAATATACTAAAGGTGATTGATATGAGGGTAGATCAACATCATTTATTCTTTCCTGTTTCCATTTCTGTAGAGAAATTATATTTATTCGCATTTTGATTGGTTTGACGTTAAATAATGTCTCCGCGACACTTCGCAACCAGACGTTTCGCAACTATGACGTTCGAAAATAAGATGAATACATAATTACATAAGAAACGATCATATAATTTTTAGTGACAAAATTTGAAACAGAATTAATCACATTTGCTTTTTTCACTTTTTTACTACACCTAAAGGATCAAATACTATTGTGGAAGTTATTACAATAGTAATTGACCAGTCGGTGGCGCCGCCTACGGCGGCTCACCTCCTTTTCGTTCGTCGCTGCGCTCCTCAATGGGGGGTTAATTTGCCACGCTCACACACATTTTTGATCATTGGGCAGTGATGCACCTTAGCCTCCTTCTAAAGTTCCAAAAATTTTGCTAATTTGAATTCCCGCCAAAAATTTTGAAAACTTGAAGTTTCTAGAAGTTTCTGAAAAGAGAAAGGATGTTCTGGAAAATTATCTATCTAGAGCTTGCCAGTGAAGTGTTTGGAGTACCGTAACTACCGTAATCCTACAGTAATCTCCACCATTTTTTGTTGGTATACTACTGGGGTCCCTTAGATAGTACATGCAAAAAATGGAGCAATTTTGAGCACTTCGAACCCGTTTTTTAGCTATTGCTGAGTTATCTGGTTACTGTAGCTACCGTAATCCTACAGTAACCCGTGTTCCAAACTTCACAAAAATGAAGCGCTCGGTGACCCATGACTACATGCCAAATATGGTAGAAAACGGTCGAGGGGTACAAAAGTTATTCAGTGATAAGTGCTGGACAGACAGACACACACACAGAGCTATTCCTTTAGTATATAGAAGATACCTTTGAAAAAAATTTGAAACTGTAAAATTAATTATCTCAGAATTTTTTTTACTGTTCCAAAGTTGCCAATGAAAAAATGAGGATATATCGAAGACTATTATTTCTAAGTCATGGTTTTCGTGCATTCTCGAATAATAAAGAAAAAAATAAGTGGAATATTTCAATTATGTAAGAATTCATTAGAATTTTTCTGTGATTGCCGTCCTGACCCTAATGTTGGAAAAAGTATAGAGGCATATAACAAATCATACAAATTTTTTTTGGGAAACAGTAAAAAAAATTCATTCTGTGAAATAATGTAAGGAACAACAAGCACAAATTATGGAGAAAAAATTTGTTTGAAAATTTTTCCTGTTTCAATTTTCTCGGAAAAACGAAGTTTCGTTCACATTTCATTCACTCCAATCCCAACGATCCCAAAAAGAAACTATACAAATTTTATTGGAATATTTTGAAACACTATAAAATTTGAAGAACAGTTTGTGGAGCAGAATAATTTTCCGTTTTCAAAACATTCGATAAGCAAAACGGGAGAAAGTGAAATTTTATTGGTCGACCATCTGTGTTTTTCAAAACTATTTTTTAAAAACAAACTTTTTATCATTTCAAAAATTTTTTTTCAGTATTTTAAGGGTGCATCTGGTCAGAACAAAAAAAATTAAATCAATCCTGGTGGAGATACTAATTTTCGAAATTCAAACATACTGCTTGAAATTGGCAGAAGTACTATCAATATTGGTATTGCTGACCCTTATTCAAAATGTTTTGTATATTTTTTTGAAACAGTGAAACTTATGTATGAAAGGTCTCATGTGACTTGAAAACTTGGAGCAAGTTTTTTTGAAACAGTAAAAAAAATTTGGAAAAATTATTGAGATTAGTTGCTTTACTGTTCCAAAAAATTCCAAAAAACGAAATACACTAAAAGTGATTGATAAACCTGGCAGAATATCATCAGTTATTTTTTCCTGTTCCCAATTTTGTCGAGAAATAAATTTTGTTGCATTTTATTTGATCAGACGTACGCAAACATTTGAAAACAAAATGGATACATGGTTACATAAAAAACGTTCATATAATTTTTAGTGACCAAATTTGAAACAGAAAAAAAATTCATCACAACTGCCTTTTTACTACACCTAGAAAATCGAGTCCAATTGCAAAAGTTGTTACCTTCGAAAAATTTTGAAACAGTAAAAATATTTGTGTGAAAATTATTTTTACTGTTTCAAAGTTTTCAATGAATGAAATGGGAATATATCAAAGACTATTAGCTCAAATTTACGAAACTCTCGTGCATTCCCAAATAATAAATGAAGTAGATAGGATACCAGTCGGTGGCGCCGCCTACGGCGGCTCACCTCCTTTTAGTTCGTCGCTGCGCTCCTCAATGGGGGGTTAATTTGCCACGCTCAAACTCATTTTTAATCATTGGACAGTGATGCACCCTAAGCCTCCTAATTGTTCCAAAAGTGTTGCTAATTTGAATTCCCGCCAAAAACTTTGTTGATTTGAACTCCCTCCAAAAATTTTGAAAATTTGAGTTCCCGCCAAAAATTTTGTTAATTTGAATTCCCGCCAAAATAATCAGATGTTTTGATATTTCTGGAAGTTTCTAGAAGTTTCTGGAAGAAGGATAATGTTCTGGAAGGTTATCCATCTAGAGCTTGCCAGTTGAGTTTTCGGAGTACCGTAACTACCGTAATCCTACAGTAATCGTCACCATTTTTTGTTGGTATACTATTGGGGCCCCTTAGGTAGTACATGCAAAAAATGGAACAATTCTGAGCACTTCGAACCCGTTTTCTAGCGATTGCTGAGTTATCTGGTTACTGTAGCTACCGTAATCCTACAGTAACCCGTGCTCCAAACTTTATAGAATTGAAGCGCTCGGTGACCCATGACTACATGCCAAATATGGTAGGAAACGGTCGAGGGGTACAAAAGTTATTCAGTGATAAGTGCTGGACAGACACACAGAGCTATTCCTTTAGTATATAGAAGAGATTTCAACTATGTAAGAATTTATCAGAATTTTTCTATGGTTTCTGCCCTGATAATGGTATAAGTATAAAAGCACATAACAAAATCAAACACATTCTTTTAGAAACAGTAAAAAAATTTATTCTATGAAATACGTATAGCAATAACTAGCACAAATTAAAGAGCAACTGTTTGAAAAACTTTTTCCGTTTCAATTTTTGTTTGACACAGTTAACTTTTTAAATAATTCCAATCCTGATGGACAGCTGAAAGTATAAAAAATCTAACAAAAAAACAAGAAAATATATTTTTGAAACAAACAAAACATGCATAAAAATCCGTATGTAAAAAACCCAGTAAAAAATTGGGAATATAGTTAATTTACAAAAAAATAGAAACAGTAAAAATTTGGAGAAAAATATTGTCGAGTAGAAGCTTTTTACTGTTTCAAAACATTTGATAATCAAAACGGAAAAAATTGAAATCTTGTTACTTTCATAATTAGATTTTCAAAAAAAAAATAGTTTTTTCCGTTGTTTCATTCGTTTTTTTGTGATTCCAGTATTTCGCAAAATAACAGACGTTTTTATTCGATACAAACTCAAAATTAATGTAATACGAGTAAAAATACACACAACATTTTATCTGCAATGTTTTTTTGAAACAGTAAAATTGATTTCGTTTTGTGAAAAAATAATGAAAATCTGTTCGAAAAGATGCGTTTTTTAAAACGTTTTTCAATGATATGAAACTAGCAAAGTATACAAATCATATCTTATCTGTAAATTTTTGAAACAGTAAAATTAAAAAAAAAACAACAATTCTTTTTGAAAAGAATTCTAAAAAAAGAGTATTCAGTCAAATCTTTTTTTTGACTCGAAGCATTAAAAATTCTGTAAGAAGTCATCAAAATCTAATCATGTGTGAGAATTATTGTTGACAACACTTTCACAATTGGTTATTCGTTTCTTGTGAAACAGTAAAAAAAATTCTGTTTCAAAAAAACTTTCTTTGAGTCTCTCTGATATAAATCGCAAAAAATTACTACTTTTCTGTGAATCGAGATTTTGAAATAGCAAAAAAAATTTGACTCGAAGAAAGAAAAAATCAATAATACTAATTTCAAAAAGGCATTATTTTTATGAACCTGCCTTTTTTTTTCAAAAAAAAAAAATTATATGCAGGAAATTGAAAAGGTGTTACAAATGGAACCAATGTGAACTCCTTTTCCGAATCCTGGAATTTTCGATGAAACAGTAAAAATTCATTGGTGACAGGAATGAGTAACTGTTTCAAATATCAACAGACGTTTGAAAGATTTTGAAACAGGAAAAATATTGAGGAAATATCAATACATTTGTTTTACTGTTTCAAAGTATTTCAAAACTGTAATAAGAAACAACAGAAAGTGCTGAGAATTGCGTTAATAAAATAATTAATTGTAATGCTTCAAAAAAATCCTGATACGAGTTTTCCACCTGAATAAGACAATTGTATCATATTTACTTGTGATTCTTCATGATTGTGATCCTTTTCTTTTCTTTTTTTTTCCAAACTTTTCTTTTGTATCTCTAACATTTATGATAGTGTCGACTCCTATCACAAATTCATTGAAGTATATTTCCCGAAACAGTGAAAATTTTTCAATTGGCTCTGTGAAAACTCTGATAATCGAAATAAAACAATGTGTGATTATTATGTCCGGTAGAACCTTAAGTGAAGCTTTTCCCGTTTCAATGATTCAAGTATCAAAGAAAGTATTAAAGTAAGGATCGTAAGCATATCACCAAAAAACTTTTTAGATGTTCGATGGTAAAAATTAGAAACAGGCAAAAAACAAATTCAACTTTTCATCAGAAACCCGACATTACAGCAATCGGATATACTCATAAATAGTTTTTTGTTTCGTTTTCGAAAGGTTGAGGAAAAAAAAGAAAATTATATGTTTTGATTATTTTAGAGCGCATCAAAGCACTTCAATCCAGTAAAGTAAACGAAAAACATTTTAGACAAACGAAATTTTTTTTTTGAAACAGTGAAAATTTACATTTTGGGAAATATATCACAGAGAAATAGAAAGCTGTCTAAAACAATGTTAATTTTTACAGAGTTTCGAAGATGTTAGTGAGGAATCATTGTAAAAATCATTACTTTCATGTGAAACGAGAAATTTTGAAACAGTAAGAAAATTTTTAGGAGCCCAAATTACCTATCTATCTGAATCTTGGAAAAATATTATTTAGGGTAATCAGTATTTTTTTTTACATTGAATACTTTTAGAATTCACCAAAAAATATTAATGAAGATTGCTGAAAATATTAGAAGACTCAAAAACACGCAACTTGTCGTGGCCCCAGCTCCGCTGGGATCTACGACCTTTCTTAGTATTGTCGTATCTCCTCACTCTTCACTAATATTTCTCTAAGTTTATCTTTCCGTAGCCTTTCCCCACCCAAATGTTCTTCTTCCCTTTAGCTAAATTATTGTATTACTTTCAGGCTACGTTTACTCCATTGTTAGGTCACAATCCCTATCATTTTCCCCTCTAAATAATTCCCCAATCATTTGTCGCCTAGGCCTGCCTCTGTAAAAGTCAAGTGCAAACTCGCTCCATCGGACCGGCGTCACTCACTGCCGCCGCCGCCAATGTCGCTCATCTGCAACCGTCTGCGCCTCCCTCACTCTCTCGACGCGCTCGCCCTCAGCCAACAACCTCAGTCGTCACCTATAGGGCCACAGCGAACAGTCGTCTTATCGCTGGCTCTCAGGTTGGTGCCTCAACTCCGTCAACAACGTCGAGGCCGTCGCCTACAAGGACAACTTCAACCTAACCGCCACAGTCTGCTTTAGACACCGGTTAGCGACGTCGACAAGCCGCAGAGGAGAGGAAAGCGACCCAAAGGATTCTGTCACCCCTTCTATCAACATCCGCCGTCACCGCCGTCCACTTCTATGGAGTCCCCAGCACGTGATTGGCACGAAGGCTTGGCTTTTCCCTTGGCCCTTTTCCCCACCTTCACCACCATTGTTGTCTAACAATTCAATAAACTAAACACCTGAACCACCACCGCACTTCATTCACAACAAGATCATTTCCCGGGAATATTACATCTAATGCCTTGACGACACGTTAGCTTGTCCACTGGGCTTATAGGCAAAATAGCGTCAGGACACAACTAGCATTGTTGACAACACTTTTATAAGTGGTTTCTTGTTTCCTGTGAAATCGTAAAAAAATATTCTTTTAAAAAACAGTTCTTCGCGTCATTGTATAAATCACTAGTTTCCTGTGAAACGAGAAATTTTGAGACAGCAAAAAAAATTCTGACTCGAAGGAAGAAAAATTTTCAGTACAATTGAAAAATGCATCATTATTGTAATTGTTTTTCATTATAAATCCTGGAATTTCTATGAAACAGTACAAATTACATTAGAAATATGAAAGTATCGAGGAGTGACTGATTCAAATATTAAGAAAGGGATTTTTTGAAAAATCTTGAAACAGGAAAAACATTCATAAGGATTATTTTAAAAAGTGGTTCTGCTTCAAATTTTAAATAACGGAAATAAGAAAAATCAGAAAGCAGTAATCTCTGTATTTTTTTTTGTAAAAAAAACTGAAGGTGTTTAAGTATATTTGGACAAAACCATAAGGTTCTACGGAAAATTTGAAACAGGGAAACTTGAAAAAAAAATTAAATAATCAGCATATTGACGACAAAACCATTTTGAACACATCAAATATGACAATTAGAAAGACAAAACGACAAAAGTTTCACAGAGAAAAGTTTTGAAGAAAATTGAAACAGAGAATGTTTTTCACTGTTTCGAAAGTAAGGAGTGCTGAAATGTATGAATTTTTATTGTTTCAGAATTCCAAAGACAATTGAAATCAGATTTTTTCACAGTAACTTCCTGGAATGCACTGAAAAAATCTGCTGTAGCTTTGACATTCAAACTGAAAATTTTGAAAAATTGAAAATTTCGGATAAAACTTGAAATAGTAAAAAAAAAACTAGCAGAAAATAGTTAATGATTTTTCGAAAACTTCTGACAAGCCTTCTGGTGCCAGTAAATTTTTTTTGAATCTGTAGGAAAAAAATTGAACCGGCCGATACGGTTTTTCAAAAAGAGGTATGTATAGGAATCGAATTGAATAATTTCAATGTCTTAGGGGTCCGAAAAATTTTTGAGACAGAAATATTTTTTATTCATAAAATCTCGAAAACTAGGAGAGGTATCAAAAATTGTCAATTGCAATATTGCTCAAAATAAAATTTTGAGCAAATTTTTAGTTGACACCTTTTTTCTAGCTGCGCCCTTTTTCGAGTTGTGCGCCTTTCTCGGGAAGCAGAGAGACGCATATCTCAAAAAGGGGCGGAGCTAGAAAAAAGTTGTCAACTGCAAAGTTGCTTCAAATTTTATTCTGAGCAATTTTGCAGTTGACCATTTTTCGATAGCTCCACCCACTTTTGAGATTATCCTTTTTTTTTCTTTTTTTCCCAATTTTTCAAGTGTTTTTTTCGTGTTTTTTTGCTCAACACTCCCTCAGACCCCATCATTTTTTCTTAAAATTTCGACATTTTCCCCTTGTTCCACAATTTCTCCGTCCCCCAATCTTTTTTCTGCTCTTCTCCACCCTAAGACCCGCCCCTTTTCGTGGTTTCTTCCCGGAGGGACAGAAAGCACACGGGTGTTTTGTGTCAGCCTGTGTTATCGGGGAAGAGAGCGAGAGAGTATAGAAAATGTGGAGAATTAAAGAAAATTTTTCTTGTTTCTCTAGTCGTCTAAACCTCTTTCCTGCTATATAAATAGTGAAAAAATGGGGGAAAATTGGAGGAGAAAAAATGATATTTCTGATTTTGTCTACTCTTGGATTACTGTACTTTTTTGATTTATGGTATTGGAAGAGGAGGAGTTTACCGCCAGGTGGGTCTGGAATTGAGGGGGTTTTGGGGGTTTTCTGGAAATTTTTGGGTATTTTTTGGGTGGAAGATTCAAAAAAAATAGCAGAAAATTTGGACAAGTTTGACCTAGCTACTGTCAACATTTGACAATTTTCATAGTTTTTTGGTGGATTTTTTTTCATAGTTTTTTGATGGATTTTTGTCTTTTTTCATGGTTTTCGAATTGTTTCGGCCCGATTTTTGCGGTTTTTGAGAATTTTCGATTTGGAAGTTCAAAAATTTCAAAGTTTTTGGGGCCAAGTTTGACCGAAATTAGGTATAGATTGACCTAATTTCCATCAAAATTGCCATTTTCTACGAATTTTGGCACAATTTTTTAAGTTTTCAGGATGTTTCCGTTCAACTTTGTAGTTTTTAATGATTTTTTTTTGGTGAAATCCAAAGATTTTTTTGGTTTTTTTTTAGTATTAAACAAACTGAATACTAGTTTTCACGCTGCTCGTCCAAAAAATTTGAAACAGTAAAAAAAATTTTTTTTAATGATTTTTCTGTTGCTCCAAATTTTCATAGTTTTTATTGTTTTCATTGCAATTTTCGTCATTCCTCTCGGTTTCCAAGGGGTTGTGAACTAATTTTTGCGGTTTTTGCTTGTTTTCAAGAGGATTTCTATGGAAAATTCTAAGATTGTTTACATTTTTTGACCCAAACTTAACAGAAATGTTTCATATTTTAAAACCTAATCTGGTGCGAAATTTTCATCTGTTTATGGTAATTTCGCTTAGTTTCCAAGGCTTTTTTAACCGAGTTTTTGCGGTTTTTCCTGTAAAACAGATAATTTATTCGAACATTTTAAAAATTTCGACATTTTTTTCGCTCAAAATTCACAAAAATTGGCCCATTTTGATCTAATTTCAATTGTCATTTTCCACAAATTTTTTCGACCATTCCGATTATTTCTTATGGTTTTTTGGGTGTTTTGTTGGCATTTCGTAGTTTTCAATGATTTTCTGGGTGAAATCCAAAGATTATTTGGAAAAATATGATTTAAAGCAAACTAACCACTAGTTTTCATACTGCTGGTAGAAAAATTTTGAAACAGTAAAAATTTTTTTTGATGATTTTCTGTTTTTCCAATTTTTTTTTCATTGACATTTTACATTATTATTGAAATTGATCAAGTTTGAGTCACAAAAAGTTTCGAAACGGGAAATTATTATTTTTTTTTTGGAAAACTTTCAAGATTTTATCATTCCCAGGTCCAATTCCCCTCCCCTTGATTGGAAACCTGTATTTGTTCAGGGAAGAGACCAAACCAGGATACAAGTTATGGAACAATTTGAGGTGAGTTTTCACGAAGAAATTTTTTTTGAAACAATAAAAACTGTAGCACTAGTGAAGTTCCATAATCTTGAAATTTATCGAAGAAACAAGTTGAAACAGTGAAAAATTGTGGGCGGAGTCTGAATTTTTGCTGGAAGCTCGCTGTAGAGCTTTCGAAACAGTAAAAAAAACTTTTTTGGAAATTGGAATCTATATTTTTGACACAATCTGGCAGTTCAGTTAAATTTCCCAAATTTCGAAAAATTTTGTGAAGTGTTTTGAAAGACTAAATTTTTAATCCCAAGTTGTATTTTCAACGTATGATTGAAGAATTTTGTCTAGAAGACTATTCAAAATTATTTTTGAAACAGTATTTTTTTGAATTTAAGTGAATGTTATAAAAATGAACAATCAACATGATTTCAATAAATTTTGTAATGTGAAACAATTTTCGAAACGTTAATTTTTCTTAAAGTGTCATTTTTTTCAAAAATTTAGTCATAATGTTTTACCGCTTCAGTGTTTCGCAGATACTTTAATTCGAGCTGTTGCTCACTAACAGCTCAAAGTTTACATTTCTGACCTTTTATTGGAAAAAAAGTGGGCGGGCTTGACTTTTTCAAATTTCCGTGAGTAGAAGAAATTCAGTTTTTGAGAAATTTTTAGGCACTAATTTGCAAAATACTTGTTGGTCATATTGAAAAAGTCTGAAAAAAATTTTAGGAACGAAATTTTTGAAACAGTAATTTTTTTTACATTTTTTACTGTTTCAAAAGTTTTGTTAAGGTGTTCCAACTTCTAAAAACTCAGTGTACCGAATCCATTCGGATGATAGACAGATTAAAAAATCGCTGAAAAATTATTTTTTCAAAATTTTTGTCGGAAATTTTTTAAGGCTTCTATTCCCACTAGAATTAGAGAAATCTTCTCTAAATACTTGATCGAAAAAATTCTGAAACAGTAATTTTTTTTTGATTTTCACGTTTGTCTTCAACCTGGTTTCTGCAGGGTTTTGGTGTTTATGATATTCGAAATTGAAAGTCAAAATGGAAAGTTGTAAACAGTAGGAAAAAAATTTCAAAAACTTGATCAGTATTTTTTTGAAACAATAAATTTCGAATTTTTCTGGAAAAATATGTAAGCGGGGCTGGTTTTTTTCCGGTTTTCTAAAATCATGAGGAGCTTCAGAAATTGAAGTGAATATTTTTTTGAGAAATTTCCAGAACAAAATTTCTGAAACAGTAACTTTTCACTGTTTCAAAACTTTTGTTAGAATTTTCCCAACTTTTGAAAACTCAGTTCACGGAAGTATTTTAGTTTAAAGACAGAAAAACAGCTTCCTTAAAAACGCACTGTTTCAAAATTATCGATAAATCCTAGAAATTCAAAACCTCATTCGTTATTGAAATATAGATTTTTCATAATCAAAAAAAAACTGCATGATCTATCAAGATTTCAAATTTTGTAAAAATTTTTTTGAAATTTTTCGAAACAGTAAAAAATTATTAGTTTCCATTGCTAACAGTAAGGCTTGGCTACGGGCGGCGATTCACCCGCCCGCCCCGCCCGCCGCCCGTGCCCGCCCGCTGCCCGCCCGTTCGCCCCCCGCTCTGCAGTGTTTGCGTGACGGTGTCACTGCGTACACAGGCGCCAGACCTTACGACAATCAATAAATTTGCAAGTCTAATTTTCACGTTTAATTTTTTTACGAAGTGATTTTTTTGTCTCGAGGTTTTCAATCAATAATTTCGTTGAAAAAGCAAGCAAATTGTTCAAAAATGAATAAATTACTCAAGTAAATCGAAAAAAATCGATAAAAAAACAACACGTGGAAAATTAAAATGCAAAATTATCAGTTGTCGTCAGGTGTGGTGCATGCGTCAGTTTATTTTCCTTCAATCCTCTGCTGCCTAACGGGGGGCGAACGGGCGGGCAGCGGGCGGGTAGCGGGCGGGCCGGGCGGCGGGCGGGCAACGGGTACCCGTTTTTGCCCCCCCGTTAGCCAAGCCTTAGCTAACAGAGGATTGAAGGAAAATAAACTGAATTTTTTTTTGAAACAGAAAACAAAAACTTTTTGCAATTTGAGCGCATCCAAGGAATATTAATCTAAACAAACTTTCAGAATAATCTCAAATTTTTTTGGAACAGTAATTTTTGGAAAAATGAAATTTTTGTCGAGTATAAGCATTGAAACAATTTTGATGAACTAAAACTTGATCAAAAATATTTTTAGAAACAATAATTTTTTCCTTGTTTCAGAAAAAAATACGGAGGTGTCTTCACATTTTGGATGGCAAATCTTCCGATGGTTTTTGTGACGGACTAGAAATTAATCAAGCAACATTTGATTAAAGATGGTGGTAATTTCGTTGGGAGGCCCGAATTTCCGATTAGTATGGAGATTAGGAGTGAGTTGAACTTTTTTGTATTTTTAAGAAATACTGAAATATTAGTTGAAAAAAATATTATTTTTAAGAAATACTGAAATATTAGAAAATATTGGAACAGTACAAAAATTGCCGACTTTTGGTAGTTAGTAAAGAATACTGTAGGTAGAACACTACAATAAGTTCCAAATTTTTTTAGAAACAGTAAAAAAATTTCTGAAAATTCCAGAAAAGAAAAAAAAATTTTCGGCAAAGAACACGATACTCCACAATCATTACAAATAAAATAACCGAGGGTTCCAGAAATTTCCTTGAAACAGTGAAAAATTATTAGGAACTTTTAATAATTTTTTTATAACGTCTTTCGTGTCAACAGTTTCTTGAAATTTCGGAATCAATGGAAGTTTTTTTGAAACAGTAAAAAAATTTATTTTAAAAAACTGTCTTTACAAGAAAATTTCTTTTTTCATCTAACTTTCGGTCAGTTTTTTTTGAAACAGTGAAAAAAATTTTTTTTTAATTTTCCTTTTTTGCTAACATATTGGGTCCGCAAATCTTGAAGAAACGCAGAGAAAGAAGAGCGTATCTTTCTCTGCGTCTCTCTTCCCGCAGCGCCCTTGGGAATCTTAACTTTAAAGGCGCATATCTCAAAAATGGGTGGAGCTAGGAAAAAGTTGTCAACAGCAAAGTTGCTTGAAGTTTTATTCTGAGCAACTTTGTAGTTAACAATTTATCAATAACTCTTCTAGTTCTCAAAATAATCCCAAATTTCTTCAGAAGGCGCTTACGGAATCCTTGAATCCTACGGACCTCGATGGGTCCAGGCCCGTCGTTTCACTCTCCATATTCTCCGGGATTTTGGATTGGGAAAGAACTTAATGGAGCAAAAAGTGATTGGAGAAGTGGAGAAAATGTTGGAAAAATTGGAAAAAATCGGAAAAAACGGAGTGGATATGCAGAACATTTTCGATGCGTCAGTGGGATCTATTATTAATTCGCTGCTTTTTGGATATCGATTTGATGAGGTTGGTAGATCAAAAAGACAACGAAAAATGGGCTAAAATGGTGGAATTCCAGCGAAAAAAACGACAAAATTGATCGAAAATGGCCTAAATTTTACAAAAACCTTAAATAAAATTTTTTGAATGGGAAATATCTCCAAAGTGGGCGGAGCTATCGAAAATTTGTCAACTACAATATTGCTCAGAATAAAATTTTGAGCAAGTTTGCTGTTAACAATATTTTTCTAGCTCCGCCCATTTTTGTGATATGCGCCTTTAATGATTCATTTCAAGAGACGCAGAGAAATAGCCGCTCTCGCCGGTCCCCTTCTGTCTGCGTCTCTTCCAGGAAGCGCCAACTTCAAAGGCGCATATCTCAAAAAGGGGCAGAGTTAAAGAAAAGTTGTCAACAGAAAAGTTGCTCCAAATTTTGTTCTGAGCAATACTGTAGTTGACAATTTTCCTCTAGCTCCGCCCACTTTTGAGATATACCCTTGTTTTTGAGATTTTTAGTCATTTTCAGCCATTTTTGACCAATTTTCGCGGCTGAAACCCCTTATTTTCCAAACAAATTCCAGTGAAAAGCCTCCGAAATCTCTGAATTTTCAACCTATTTCAGACCAACATGCACCAATTCCTTGAACTCAAAACTCGCCTAAACCAGCATTTCAAATTGGGGGCGGAGCCTATCGGGGCCCTCACTGGAATGTATCCATGGCTGGGAAGACTTCCAATTCTGAGCAATTACAAAAAAGGTTTTTTTTTCATTTTTTTTCACTGTTTCAGCCAAATTTTTTTTTCAGCAACCACAGACAATTGGGCGGCTCTCATGAAATTTTTCCGGCAGCAAGTCGAAGAAAAACTGGCCGTCATTGACTATGATTCTGAAGGAAATGCGGATTATGTGGAGGCATTTTTGAAGGAGAGGAAGAAAAATGAGGACAAGGAGGATTTCGGTGGATTTGAGTGAGTTTGGAGGAGGAAATTCATTGAAAACGGGGTAAAATGGTAGAAAATGGTCTAAAATCCGTTCAAGCGTGTTAGAACAGGTATATCCCGAAAATGGGCTGAGCTATCAAAAAATTGTTAACTGTAACCTTGCTCCAAATTCAATTTCAAACAACTTTGCTGTTGACAACTTTTTTCTGGCTCCGCCCACTTTTGAGATATGCGCCGTTAAAATTAGAGTGCCCTAGATTTTTCCAGACATAGAGACACCTTACTCTTTCCCTCTGCGTCTCTTCTGAATTAATGCATCCTTGAGTTGGACCCTAATATCTTCAACTTTTCAATGAGAATGTTCTAAAAAAATTTAGAAACAGAGAAAAAATTTAGCTTTCTGTGATAAAACGGCGGAGATTTTTGAAAAACAGGTATATCTCAAGAAGGGGCGGAGCTTTCGGAAAATTAAAAATAAAAAATCTACCACAAACTTGCTCAGAATAAAATTTTGAGCAACTTTGCTATTGACGATTTTTTCCTAGCTCCGCCCCTTTTTGAGATATGCGTCTTCAAATTTAAAGTGCCCTAGACACCATACTCTCTCTTTTTCTCTGCGTCTCTTCTGAATTAGTTCATCTGTTTCGGTTTTAACATCGTTAATCTTTTACTGAGAATGTTTCAAAAAAATTTTGAAACAGAAGAAAAATCAGTTTTCTTTGATAAAAACGGCAAGGATTTTCGAAAAGAGATATTTCTCAAAAAGAGGCGGAGCTAGACAAACCTTGCTAACTACAAAGCTGCTCAGAATTAAATTTGGAGCAACTTTGCAGTTGACAACTTTTTTCTAGCTCCGCCCCTTTCCGAGTTATGCGCTTTTAAAAATGGCAGGACAACGCTCTCGTTGACTGCGTTTAAATTTTCGACTTTAGTATTCTCAAATCCTTTATCTTGGTTAAGCACACACACCGTGAGGTTTCTCTCACAGTGTTTTTATACAGAAAAATGTGGGAGGAATTGAAAAACAATAAAACAATATAGAGAAAATAAAGATATTGGAATGCACTTTGTTGCTTCCTGTTGACAATCAACATGAGTCAGCGGACAAAGTGTAATTCCTCACAGTTTGAGAAAGAGAAAAAAGAGTGCGATAGAATATCCAGCACATTTAGAAGTGCATATCTCACAAATGGGCGGAGCTATCAAAAATTGTCAAGTACAAAAGTGCGCAAAATTGAATTTGGAGCAACTTTACTGTTGACGACTTTATTCTAGCTCCGCCCCTTTTTGAGATATGCGCTTTTAAAATTACAGTGCTCTAGATTTTCTCAGAGAAACGCAGACAGGGAGACCAGACTCTTTCCTCTTTTTCTCTGCGTCTTTTCAAAATCAAAATACTTCTTGAATTTGAATATCTTAATTTTTTGATGAAAATGCTCCAAAAAGTTTTTGAAACAGAAATTTTTTTTTAGCTTTCTGTGATGAAACGGCAAGGATTTCTGAAAATAGTAAAATCTCAAAAGTGGGAGGAAAAAAAATTGAATTTGGATCACTTTTCCTGTTGACACCTTTTTTCTAGCTCCGCCCACTTTTGAGATATGTGTCTTTAAAGATGGCGGGCTCTCGTTGCCTGCGTCTCTCCTAGCGAGCTCACTTCATAGGCCGATATCTCAAAAAGGGGCGGAGCTAGGAATAAGCAATCAACAGGAAACTTGCTCTAAATTTTAAACTCTACCACTTTTTAGTTGAACATTTCTCATTATCTGCCCTTCTAATAGAGGTTTTAACCCAAAACCTTGCAAATAAACCATTTTCAACCTATTTTAGCCCATTTTTCATGGATTTTTCATCATTTTTCCGTGGTTTTTCCAGATTTTTTTCTCGAATTTTGATTTTTTTAGAATGGAGCAACTGGACAGTGTCTGTTTCGATTTATGGGTTGCCGGGATGGAGACCACCTCAAATACCCTCTATTGGTCCCTGTTATACGTGCTCAAACATCCGGAAGTTCTGAAAAAAGTGTATGAGGAGTTGGACCAGAAAATTGGTAGTGATCGAATTATTACGATTGCGGATAGGAATAACTTGAATTTTATCAATGCCACTATCAATGTGAGTTTTTCTTATTCCCAAAAATATGGATTGAGTTAAAAAATTTTAGTTTATCTCAAAAGTGGGCGGAGCTATTGAAAAAATGTCAACTAAAAAGTTGTTCAGAATCAAATTTGGAGCAAGGTTGCAGTTGACAACTTTTAACTAGCTCCGCCCCTTTTCGAGATATGCGCCTTTAAAGTTGTCGCGCTCTCTCCCGTTAGGAGAGACGCAGACAGAAAGGGGCCGGCGAGAGCGTCTTTTTCTCTGCGTCTCTACACCAGAACTTTCGAAGGCGCTTATCTCAAAACTGGGCGGGGCTAGGAAAAAGTTGTCAACAGAGAAGTTGCTTAGAATTCCAAGCTCTACAAGTTTGTAGTTGGTAATTTTTCTCTAGCTCCGCCCATTTTTGAGATATTGACCATTCATTATTTGTTCTCACCGATTTTGTTTGATTTTAGGTTATTTTTGATGGATTTTCACAGTTTCTCCACTAAAAATCTAGTTTTTCCCCTCTTTTTTCCTAGTTCAAGCCCATATAATTCAAAAAAAAGTCATTTTTGACCGATTTTATATCATTTTTAACGGGTTTTGACAGATTTTTTTCCGAAAATTCGCGTTTTTTTTCTATTTCCAGAACAATCCGATAATTTTTTCTCAAAAAAATTATTTCCAGGAATCCCAACGCCTCGCCAACCTTCTCCCCATGAACCTATCCCGTACTACCACTGCCGACGTCGAAATCGCGGGCTACCGTATCCCAAAAGATACAGTAATCACTCCACAAATCAGTTCAGTCATGTACGATCCAGAGATATTCCCTGAACCCTACGAATTCCATCCCGAGAGATTTCTGGAGAAGGGAACTGGAAATTTGAAAAAAGTGGTGGAGCTTGTACCATTTTCCATTGGAAAACGACAATGTCCGGGTGAAGGATTGGCGAAAATGGAATTATTTTTATTCTTTTCGAATTTATTTAACAAATTCCGTATTGAATTTCATCCGGATAGTGCGGATGCAAGTATTGAGAAGGACTTTGGTTTGACTGTGAAAGCCAGGAATTATAAGGTGGTGATGAACAAAAGACATTGATTTTTTTTCAAATTTTTATTGAATGAATCATTTCTTACATCAAGAATTCTTTTCCAGCCATGAAAAATCGTTCAAAATGAGCTAAAAAAGACAAAAAACGAAGAAAAAAGAGGAAAGTTATGTGTAAAGGCGCATATCTCAAAAGTGAGCGGAGCTAGGAAAAAATTGTCAACAGAAAAGTTGCTTCAAATATGATTTGAAACAACTTTGTAGTTGACCACTTTTTTCTAGCTCCGCCCCTTTTTGAGATATGCGCCTTCAAAGTTACCCCCCGAGAAAATGGGAGCGTCTGGCTGTCTGCGTCTCTCCCGAACTGTAAAAGCGCGTAACTCAAAAAGGGGTGGAGCTAGAAAAAAGTTGTCAACTACAAAGTTGTAGAGCATGAAATTTTGAGCAACTTTTCTGTTGACCACTTTTTTCTAGCTCCGCCCCTTTTTGAGATATACCCCCCAATCATTCGTATTCAGAGTATAAGAAGCATCAACATTAAAGGAGGTGGGAACTCTCGTTGTATTGAGACTCGTATTGAGACTAAAAAAGGGCCGGGCGCTTATAGGTAAGCTGAGTCGGCACACTTTCCCGGCCGCATAGCGCAGTCGGTAGCGACGTTGGTGATCTGTCAGATCGACCTCGGGTTCGAACCCACCAGAGGTACTTATATTTGTAATTTCAGAGAAAATATTTTTTTGAGTTCCCCCCTCCTTTAAATTTAAATTTCAGAGCGATTTTTGACATTTGCGTCAAGAGGAAAAAGTGTTCAGCATGTCCTAATTTACCGGAATCAAAAATAAAAAAATGTGACTTCAGTCCTCCTTTAAACGTACAACAAAAGCAAAAGAAGGAGAAAAAGTTTTTAGTTTTCTGAAAAATTGAAACAGTAAAAAATTCACTGTTTCTTACCAAATATAAATTTGTGACGTTGGTACAGTTTTTCAATAATATCTACTTTTTGCAAATTTTTAGTTGAGAATTTTTTTTTGTTTGATGAGATTCAAAGTGTCAAATCAACAAGATGTAGGTAGTGACTTATCTTCAATATGTGCATCAATTATTTTCTTTAAAACATGATTCAAAGTACATTTAGCAACACTAATCGTTGTCTCCTATTGATATTGAAACAGAAAAAAAATATTTAAAAAAATGTTATTATGAAAAACTTATCGTTGATTCTATCACAAAAATTGTTTAGAAATTGAAATTATTAAATTATTTTTATTCGGTTTTAATATTTTTTGACACTTGTGACAGACAAAATAATTTTATTGTAGCGCTCCGGTTTTCATTGATGCAGTGAAACATCAAGTGCTATAAGCCACAAAGCAATTTCTGTCAAAAAATTTTAGTTTTCTGAAAAACTAAAACAGTAAAAAAATACCGTTCCTCACCAAGTTGAAACATTGGTTGAATTTTCTTTCCACAGTACGATAACCGTTACAGTTCCGATGCAAATTTTCGAAAATACGCACATAAGTACCAATTAAAAATGATTTTTATATGCTTCAAAGTTGTTTTCGAAAATTGTGTGAAACGAAAAACAATACGACATCGTTGAACAGAAATTTACCGATTGTTTTTGGATTCAGTGAAAAAAAAAACATTTTTCGCTGTAGAATATGATTTTTCAACACCAAAAACATTTTTAATTTGATTTCGATCCACGTAACAGGTTTTATGAACAATTTTCAGTTTTCTGAAAAATTGAAACAGTGAAACAAATTACAGTTTCTTACCAACATAGAGAGTTATTCAAGTCTTTGTTTCTACATTACTGTGCTCGAATTTCAACGATTATTCAATTTTTTCCGAGGAAAACTTTAAGAACCGCTGAAAATCGATGATTAATAATGAAACTCTAAAAATAACCAAATATTCTAGAGACTTCAGAAATTAATTTTATACGGTAGTTTTTGTGGGGAGATATCGTTGCCGTAGAACCGGCCACAGCTGACTTTTGCAGAGATCATCAAAATAAATTAACGACGCAATGTTTTGAAAATTAAACATTGAAAATTAGAGTTTTTAATTTTTCTGTTGATTGATAATTCCTACCATGAAATCTTTTAGACGAATTTCTGTTTTTTTGTTTGACGAGATTCAAAGTGTCAAATCAACAAGAGTCAGTTATTGCCTCATCTTCAATATAAGCAGACTTTTTTTTTAATTCTAAACATCCTTCATAGTACATTTAGCATCATTTTTCGTCGTCTGTTTTTTGTATTGTAACAGAAAAAATAATTATTTGAAAAAAACTGTTACTGTGAATAAATTATTATCAATTCTATCACAGAAATTTTTTTACAGAAAAAAACAAATTCGTTGAGAACAGAGTTCAAAAAAAATATTCGTGTTACTATCCCAGAAATCAAATTTCTTTCTGTTTCAAAAAACTTTTCCATACTTTTCCAGTCCAGACAAAACGATAATCATTCGAGTTTAATACTCCAATTTTTAGTGATTCCGTACAAGATTCAGTTTCAGAAACTTTTTTTTTCCAATACCAGAAATACATAATCAGAGTAACAATTTTCATAAAATTGTCTTAGTCTTCTGAAAAATTGAATCATTGAAAATTACTGTTTCTTACCAAGTTGGAAAATTATTCGAATTGTTCTTGCTTCAGTAATTCTCATTTTACTGTATTGATCACCGATTTTCAACAAATATTCTTGTTCATTCGAAGAAAACTTTGAAAATCGCTGAAAATCGATGAATAATGATAAAACTCTATAAATCACCAAACGTTCTAGAGACTTCTCACGGAAGCAATGAAATTTCTACGGTAGTTTTCGTGGTGAGATATTGTTGCCGTAGAACCGGCCACAACTGACCCAACAGAGA
>GL380593.1:9804-23307 GCA_000143925.2 Caenorhabditis brenneri
TGATATTGTGAGTGCCGACAATCTCAAAAAGCAAGCGTGCCCCATGGCGAGGAAAAACAAGCGGGAATTCAAAAAGTTCGGCCATTTTCAGTCACTAACAAAAAAACACTTCACTTCGGCAAAAATCGGAGGTTTTTCAATTAACTTTTTGAGTGTAATCCGAGTATATTAGAACACATTTACTACATTTTTAGCACATTTCCACGATTCTCGTAATCCTCCTTTAAAGGAAATCTTACTAGGCATCGGTGGACGCTCTTTCTGGTGGTGTGGGTTCCATCCTCCATTGGAATCTGATGCTGCTGGATTCGACGTCATCTACCAATTGCTCAGAATAAAATTTGAAAAAAAACCCACAAAAAAGTATAACAATTTGTGTGCTCTACAAACTACCAGAGAAAAAACATTCATGAAAGGCAATTTTCAAAATTATTATAGTAGAAAGCAATATGATTACATATATCCAATGTTACAGGAGGCAAATTGCACAGGTGGAAAAATATAGGACAAAAAACGAAGTAAGCGCGCTCCATTGACACCAAAAAATTCAGGAGTACGGTGGAGTGCGTTTGCCTCATATTTGAGGACACAGTATTCAAAAAAAACTCGTCAAAGAAATGAAAAGATCATCGAGAAGATGAAGGGGGGATAGGGGGGGGATGCGGTAGATCAAAAAATTCAATTTTTAAAATTGTGTTATAAGGTGAGACAAACATGATTAAATCGATAATAAAAAATCAATGATGAGAGCTTGTCGATGGTTGTGACGATGGTCCTGGAACATCATTTGGAGCAGGACTGCGAGCCCTGGGATGCTCAGCTTCCCATTTGTTGCGGAGCTCGGCGAGCTTTTGCCATGGCCTATTAAAGTGTTCCGGCTTCCATTTGATATGGGAGGTTAAGGCCATACATTGGAGCTGTTTCTCAAATTGTTCCGATAGATCATGGGTGAAGATGTGCTCGTTGTATTTTTCGACGAATCCGGTCTGGAAAAGAAACTTTTTGCGTCGAAAATCTACCGTATTCTGCTCAATTTAGATTCAATCAGGATGAAAAGTTTATATTTCAAATCAGCTCGCCAAGACGTCTCCAAAGAATATAATCACGCTTATATTCTGAGCAATTTGGATTTTTTCGGGTCTCGCCACGGAAAGCCAAAAACTACCGTAACTCGCTAAATTTTTGTCAGATGGGGATAAAATCTATATATTCAAAATCAGCTCGTCTAGACGGTTTGAATGAATATAATCAAAAATATATTCTGAGCAATTTTTCGATTTATCGGGTCTCGAAGAGAAATTCAAAAACTACAGTAACTCGCTAAATTTTTGTCGAATCAGAACGATAAAAATATATTCGAAATCAGCTCGTCTAGACGGTTCGAATGAGTATAATCATGACTATATTCTGAGCAATTTTCAATTTTTCGGGACTCGCCACGAAAAGCCTAAAAAATTCCGTATCTCACGCAGTTTTAATCGGACCCGGATAAAAAATGTATACTCGGAATTGGCTCACTAAGACGGTTCGAATGAGTATAATCACTACTATATTCTGAGCAATTTTTAGTTTTTCGGGTCTCGACACGAAAAAAGATCAAAACTTACCAAAACTCTCGATCTCCACTCCGGAGAAAATGATCCAGCACGAGTTCCAACTTCAGTCAGGTAGCTGAAAAGCGGTTTTTGATATTTACATCATTCTCAAAAGAAAATAAACTAACTATCTCAGCAGAATATTGTAGATTTCCGATTTCCCAGTCGGGAAGAACATCTCTGCGAACGTCGGAACCGGCAAACCGTCGATAGCACAACCGGGTTGAATTGGATGACCATCATTCGAGTGTTTCAAGTCAGGGTTAACTTTCCTCGTTATTTTGACTTTCTCCAATTCCTTGTTGTAAATGTCGATTTGTTGTTGGGTGGCTGGCACTTGAACTACGTACATTTCCTGGTTACGTTTCCGGTATTCCGGTGCAGGGAGATCGTCCTGAAAAGAAAAAACGTAAGAATCAGTGCTAGTCATACCTTAGTGTTTTTATATCAGGGGAACTGAGAACGTTCTGGTATAGAACTCGTGCTTTTCAGCCCAAAATTAAAGTAGGAGTGCAGTGATTTGAGGCTCAATCAGCATGAAACGACAATAAAATCTCATGAAAATCGCTGAAATCGCCATCAAACTTTTTATCCCATAGAAAAATGTTGGCCTTTTTTCCTGATTACGAACGGGACTGTGCGAAAATTTTTTTTCGGTTTTTTTTGTCATCTTCCGAAAAATTTTTCGCTTTTTTTTCAAAAAAAATATACGGTTTTTAGTTGTATGTTTGTATGTTTTTACCGCTTTTTTCAAACCCATTTTTCATAAAAATCGAAAAGTTTTGAAAAAACATTGAAAACCCTGAAAAATATATATTTTTTTTTCGCCCTGAAAAATTCGAAAGTTTTTCAAATTTTTTCGGACCGAATTTTTCAAAAAAAAAATTTTTTCTCTATTTTTTGGTCCGACATTTCGAAAAAAAAAGTTTTTCGATTTTTTTTCGGCGCTTTTTTTGTTAAGTTTTCCCGATTCCAACGTCTAAAATCCCCACAAAACGCTTTTTTGTAACATATAATCTATCGATTTCAGACTGATTTTTTCAAACATTAGGTTGCTAAAAACCTGTCTTCAAAACCTACAATTCTCTTTTCCCTCATCTGAAATTCCGTGTACACTCTCGGATTATGACGAATGAACTCCTCTTTTCGATACGTCTTCGGCTGTTGCTCATCGAGATGTGGCACCTGATCGACAGCTCGATTTCCAAAGGTACACGGAGCGTAGGAACTGTGTCCTTTGGGAAATTTGAATTGAAGTCCACTGAGTCGTTTGCCGTCCGGACCAATGTTGATCGGTGGCTGTGGAGAATATCGATCGTATCTTTGAGCTTCGTGATGGTGATCCATCTCAACATCATAATCAATATCCATCCCGATCTCATCATCCACCTCCATCGGCTCCACCGGTTCATTTTTGACGGGACGAATGATTCTTCGATGCCTTCTCCCCTTGCTCCGCTCCGTCACCGGTCGAAACAGACACTCATTTTCGTGAGTTTCCACTGTATCCGATTCGAAATACTTGACATTTTGCACTGGACGACACAACCCGGTCTCCTCGTCTGGGGGGAATTCGTAGCATGGGAAGCGGCTTGTCAGCCAACGAGCGTCTTTTCTCGCGTCTTTATGGCCGGGATAGAGACGACTGAAAAAATATATATATTGAGAACGGGAAAGTAGTTTGAAAATTGGCCCAAAAATCACTAGAAACCGGCTAAACATGGCTAGAACTCGGAAGTGAAACAAGCTATCCAAAAAAGGTAAATATAAGATGTATCGAAACCAGGGGTGTGCAAAAAATTTCCGGAAAATGTTTTTTTTGCCCGGTTTCTTCGGAAAAAATTTAAAAAAAAAAACGGTTTTCAGTTGTCTACTTTTATGTTTTTACCGCCTTTTTATCGATTTTTCCTAAAAAAAGTACTTATATTTTCAAAAATCAAAATTTATGAATTCTGAAAAATCATTAATTCGTTTTTTAGCTCTGAAAAATTCGAAAAACCAAGTTTTTCGATTTTTTCTCCCAAAAATTTCGAAAAAAAATAATTTTTCGATTTTTTTCGGACGAATTTTTCTGAAAAATGATTGTCCGACAGTTTTTCGGAGGTCATTTTTGCACAACCCTGCTCGGAATGAAACGAAAAAAGCTGGAATCGGTTACAAACTGGCTAAAACTTGCTAGCAACTGAGTAAGAATTGGCAAGAAAGAGACCGGAAAAAAAAGACTGGGAATCGATGAAAATTGGTGAAAATAGGGAGAGAATAACTAGAAAACGCTCGAAAATGACCGAAGAATTCCCAAATTAGCCTAATAAAACCTTTTAAAAAAAACCCTAATCAAAGAACCTAAATTTGACCGAAAACCCCCATAAATCTACTCAAATCCCCTCTCATTTCTTACCGATCCTCTTCAATTTGCTCGTATTTCACCGGTAGTTCCGCTGCTCTATTTTGAAGAAAGTTGAATATTTTAGAAAATCGCGTCGCTTCAGAAGTGAACAAGATACGTGGAAGATGTTGATCCTGAAAAATTTTGATTACGATAGATGGGATTACTGTAGCTAGATCTAGGGTTATTGTGGTTCGATGTAGGATTACTGTAGTTTGATCTAGGATTACTGTAGCTAGATCTAGGTTGGACCTCGAATTACTGTGATTCACCCATTTTTGAGCAATAATTTACCTCCTGTCTTAAGCTCTGCTTAGCAAGAATCTCTAAATTGTGAGTTGCTTTCATCCATTCAGTCGGCGATGAGAGCATTTCGGTGAAAATCGCCTCGAATTCTGGTTTTTCGGTGGAGTCACTGTAATTTTTTTTTCGTTAGTTTTCTAAAAAAATTTTTTGAAAACTTACACAAGAATAATCCGCTCAATTCCATTATTCAACAAATTCCGTCCACATGAATCGTATATCAAAAGGGCTCCAATACGCATTTTTTGTTCGAGAACCTGTGGAGTCGTCTTGGCATTGGCTGAGGATGCGCCTGCGGCGGCTTTTCCTGAAAAAAATTCAGCGAAATGAGACGGCTCGAAAGAGTATAATCATGGCTGAGAAATTTTGAGTTTTCGGGTCTCGCCACGAAAAACAAAAAATTAATCGTATCTCGCTTTAATTTTGTCAGATCGAAATGAAAATTTGATATTCGAAATCAGCTTGTTTAGACGGTCCGAATGACTACATTCTGAGCATTTTTCATGTTTCGGGTCTTGTCACGAAAACCAGAAAACTACCGGATCTCTTTTTAATTTTGTCAGATCGGGATGAAAATTTGATATTCGAAATCAGCTTGCTTAGACGGTCCGAATGACTATAATCATGACTATATTCTGAGCAATTTTCATTTGTCGGGTCTCGCTACGAAAACCTAAACAATACCTATCTCGCTCGGTTTTTGTCAGATTCTTACAAAAAATATACAGTTAGAATCAGCTCACTGCGACGATTCTAATGAGTATAATCACAACTACATTCTGAGCGAAATTCGGGTCTCGCTACGAAAATTCAAAAGCTACCGTACTTGTCGCTCCACGCTTCTCCTCCTTGGCCACCATTCGTTTGACAATCACGACAATATAGATCTTGCGTGCTCCAACGAACTCATGTGCCGGCAAATATATTTTTTTCGTGTTGAATTGATTGCCATCTTCCTCGTTCAGCCGTTTTTGAGTGAGGGAAATCACTGCCATGCCAAGTTTTCTCAACTTCGCGCGGTTTTGACTGTCGAGCAGGACGGCAAAGGCTTGCACAGAGCAGGCTGACGTGTCGACTGAAAATTGGGGTTAAAATAGAGAGGATTTTTTGAAAATTTGATCTTGAGGCCTAATTTTCTCCGATTTTCAAACATTTAATTGTGGATTTTCAAGCATTTTACATCCGAAAATTACTTTTCCGAATTTCGATTTTCGAGAGGTTCGCACAGTTTTTAAGCTGAAAATGACGGTTTTCGCAGGCTTGTAGAGTGTTTTCTTGTTGAAAATCGCATGAAATAACCGGTTCTGTTCGAAAACGCGGTTTAAAAAAGCAGTTTCCGGTCTAACAGCATAGAAAATCGGTTATTTTTGAGAAAAAAAAAACGTTAGAATTAGGACCAGGGCTGTGCAAAAATTTTTGAGGAAAAAAAAATTTTCGGTCACTTCCCGAAACTAATTGTCGGTAAATATGAAAAAAATTTCGAAAAAACGGTTTTTAGTCGAATATTTTTATGCTTTTTACCGCATTTTTATTTATTTTTCCAGAAAAAAATAAACGAAAATTTCGAAAAAAATAAATTGAAAAACCCTAAAAAATCATTTTTCGATTTTTCGCTGTGAAAAATTCGAAAAACTTTTTTTTTTTGGAATTTTACGGACACGAATTTTCATAAAATAATTTTTTTTTTCGATTTCTTTCGGAATTTTTTTTGCACGATTCGCACCGTTTTCAGGCTGAAAGAGACAAATTTTTGCTGAAAATCGCTTGAAATTCTCGATTAAAAATTGCAGTAAAACCTATGAAATCGGTCATTTTTGAGCAAAAAAAAAAGCGTTACTGCTAAAACACTAGAAAACCGTAATTTTTTTGATTAAAAATAATCTGGAATCGCTCAAATTCTGCTGAAAAACATTCAAATTTCACCAAAAAATGATGGGTTTTCGCCGGAAAAAAGCCTGAAATTTTTCTAATTTTAAGCTCAAAAAACCTGCAAAAGCGCCGGAGGCGCGTTTGAATCGAAAATTTTGATTTCAAAAAACAAAAAACTAACAATTCGAAGCGTCCATCGAATTTCCCCACGAGTTGATTTTAGTAAAATCGAGTGTGGCCAAATGATGATGATCATTTATCCAGGCCTGTCGCTCCAAAAGTCGATCCGCTTCAGCTTGAATTTTCGGCATCACACGCTCTCGACAAATGGCTTTTCCCTCGAAAAGAATCTTCTTATGAACAACATTCTGCACCAGAAAACGGACATTACGAGATGCCACGGTCTCATTTCTCTTGTAGTACTCATGAAGCTCATTCGGATCACTAGACGTTTTCAACGTCTTCTGAACGTCTTCAAGGCGTCTTGGATGACCTTTTTTCCGGCGGCCTGTGGTGGTGGTAGTAGTTGTGGTTTCTGGTGATTCCATGGATTCATCGAAGACCTCCAGATTTGATGTGGAAGAGTTGGCGGAGGAGGTAGTTGGCTGCTGATTCACCTCGTTCTCCTTCTCCTCCTTTAGGGATCTCGGCGATCGTTTTGCTGAGGGCAGCTCCACTTCATTTCGGCGCTTCCGACCGGTATCTGTGGTGGTGTTGGTGGTGGCGGTGGTCGGCGCCGTAGGATCCGGACTCATCCCCCCGATGGAGCTGGAAAATCGGAGATTTGGTTAGACGAAGGTAAAGGATAGTTAAGCACTGGAAAAAGAAAAGAACCTGAAAGGGAAATAGAAAGAACGAGAGACGCAGAAAAAAGTGTGGCTTACACAAAAATGAAGGGTGTGTAAGGGCGCCAAAATGTTCATTTGAAAAAAGGGAAAGTGTGTAGGTGCGAGAGAGAAAGCCTTGAACTTTATGCCGCGATATATAGCTATGACTTTTCCGCACAAAACCCCAATTTCCTAAGAAAAAATTAGGAGAAAATGTGAAAATGAGTATTATGGCAATGAGTGTAAAAGCCGAAGATCCGACAACTTAATGGCCCCGATATCTCACCACGAAAACTACCGTATGAATTTAATTGCTACCGTAAGAAATTTCGAAAATGTTCATTTATATATCGCGTTTTATCAATTTTAATCGATTTTCAACGGATATTAATTTTTTTTTCTGAAGAAGAACTAGGAAAATAGCAAAAAATCGATGAGATTCGATAAATCATACGGTAGTTTTCGTGATGAGATATCAGAATCGCTAAAAAAAATCATCCGAAATCTCAAAACCGCCAAAAAAAACTGATGGATAATTATGAAAAACTCGTTGATTTACGCGAGAATTTCGGTGGTTTCCATTCAATTTTCCACACATTTTTCTACCAAAAGCATGAAAAATGGCTAAAATCACACAAGAGAACCTCTCCAAAACCCTGGCGCCTCGCTGTGAAGCTCTCCTTCCACTGAACTATTTAACATCATTCTTATATATAAAACGCCCGTGGATTCTGTCCGTTTTTCCGGGATCTGTCCGGATGTCCGCAGAATGAGAAGAAAGAGGAAGTTCACGAGCAAAACTTGAACTTGGGACCTTTTGAACGATATTCACGTGTTTTCCCTACTGCGCTAAACCCGCACAAAATTTATAGAGCAAAAAGAAATAGATAAAAGAAAGCTCACGTAAAGACGCTGAATAAATTTGGAATTTTGTGAACATGTCATTTATAGTGAGCGACGTAGCCGCGAACAGTCCAGACTGCAAATGCGCCGGAGGCGCATGGGCAGGCTGGTTAAAAAAAAAACCAAGCGATACCCAAAGCTTAGTGGAAAAAAATCTGAGAAAACGATGTGGTGAACTGAACGAGGAGAGAGGTAGAGGTAAGAAACACTAGCAATAATTGAGACGCAGACAGGTTGTGTGACATCATATTCGGAGGACAGCCGTCCGTTTGATTCGACAGGTGAGAAGAACGGGTCGTTCTCTAGATATTGATCAGCTTTTTCGGCGGAAAATTCGATTTTTAACTTTGCAAAAACTCTGTGCGACAGTCTTGCAAAGTGGGCGGGGCTACAAGTAGATGGAAACCTAGCTCTATCGACTCAAAGAACACCATAAAAATCGGACAAAATCTGATAATTTCAAACAATAAACTGCTTCATTTTCTTGATCTAACCAGCTCTCAATATCCGAAACATCATCAAAATCTGACAAAAATTAGCACTTTTAGGCCAACAAAACTGCTCTCATTGGCTAAATCCAGCTAGCTCAACGGCTTCTTTTTTAACAAGATGAGTCACCGTGTCTATTTCTTTAAAAAGAACAGAGACACCCTCTCCTGCCAGAGAGTGACAAATCAATAAAGACGAAGAGGGGGAGCGACGCCTTTGCTCACAAGAAGTCGTCGATGAGAGAGAAAAGAACGAGGCGCGCGTGTGCGGGGCTCGGCTCCTCTTATAATTTGAATAGAGACGAGTGGGAAGGGGCGGGGCAATTAGATTGGTCTCGCAACGGTCTCTCGAAGAAAAAGTTCTAGAAAGGTCCCGCAACGACGGCAAATGGGGATACCTAGTTTTGGTACTATGGGGAAAAGGGAAGAAGAAAAACTGGATTTTAGGGGGTTTATCAGGTCAAAATTAATAAAAAATGTAAATTTCGATGAAACCAAGACGGTCAGGACTGGCCAAAAATCGATGCGGTGAAGGTAAATGGAGGTGCCACCAGTTAGGCGAACATTACGGATAACATCTCGAGAACAAAAGGACTGACACCACGAACACAGAATTACCGCAGCAGGTGTTACTCTAATGACACACAGGTCAGGACAAGTGGGATTAGGCAATTGGTAATGCCTGGAGAATGAGCGACATATTGGCTATTACGGGCGGCCCGTAACGGGCCAATACTACGGGCTAATCTTCGAAGGGTCTTGGGTGTGGCACAATTCTTTAGGACTCGAAAGATTACTAGCGAGAAGCGGAGAGCAAGATAAATATTTAGAGTTCTAAAACTTTTTCAACCTTCAAGAAACGGCAGGACCGATATGAATATGATTTAAAACTACCCAGATACAAAACAAATTCGGCGAACCATGGTGAATAACAACTTTCACAAATGAAAAAAGTCTAGAAACACTGGATCCTTGAAATAACTAGAGACTTTACAGGCTCCGGAAAAAAAAATCAGCATCGAGAAGTTGAAACTATTTGGAAAGTCTAGACCCAAAGCTGATAATCTAACTTTCAGGCAAAGTATCTAGATAAATTTACAGAGAATCACATTAATCAGTACATCGCCACAGAGCCAATTCAAAAATGACTTTAGCACTCTTTTGGTGTGGAAAAAGAAGACTCGAAGCTTCTCAGTTGTGAAAAAAAATTGGCGAAAATTTGTGAACAACTTCTTCTTTTGTCAAAAAATGAGTTTAGAAACACAAAATCCTTCAACCGACCCGCGACATCTCGAAACCGTTGAAAATTAGGATTGAAATTTTTATTTTTGAGTCGATTTTAATCGATTTTCTAGAAAATTAGAAGAAAATAGAATTTCCAACTTTTTTTTGAGAAACAAAAATTTGACCGAAAAATATTTTCGAAAAAAATTTTTTTTCAAAAAACAAAACTTTGAAATTCTATTTTTTTTCTAATTTTCAGAAAATTGAGTCGAAAATTCGAACATTTCAAGCCTAATTTTTAACGGTTTCGAGATGTCGGCTTTCAAAATGTCGCGGAGCCCTTCAACCGACTATATAAAACCGGAAAACCGGTAACGAAAAGCAAAAAACCAAGTGGAAATTTCAGATCTAGAGCTGTAAATCTTATTTTTAGGCCAAGAACTTTGAATTCACTGTCTCGGAATCTTCTCAGTTAGTAATCTATCCTTAAAAAATTACTAGAAAACCCCACAGTTGCGAAAAAACCCCTGCGAAATATTGCGAACACTGACTTTCCCGATTGAATAAGTTTCCGATTCCCCTCATTTCCCATGTTCCATTGAGCTCCCCCTCCTCTTTCTACTCCTGCTCCTAGCTTTTCTAAATCTCCACGTCTTCCATTCTATTTTCCCGCATGCTTCCGTTGCTATGGATATCCGCTCATAGCTAGTTGGACAGAAAGCAAAGTGGTTTCGCTAACATTATTTCTATTCTTACTTTCGAAGAAATGAACGCCCTTTTGAATATTAAAGAGGGAGAATTTACAAGTACTATATATGGATTGGTGAGTGAACTATTTTGAAAATTAGAGAGAAGCGCCAAATTTTTTGAAAATTTTTTTTGCCGAAATTTTAAAAACATCGAGGAATCGAAATAGCGATTTTTCCGAAAAAATTTTAGGAAAAAAAAAACGAAAAATTCAGATCCACGAGCACAAATTCAACGATGCAATTCGCATTCTTCAGTATCAACACGAGAGAAATCCGAAAGTGAGTTTCAACAAAAAAAAAGAATTTCGAAAAGAAAATAGCGGCTCTTACTGCAAAAAAACGAAGGTTTCCAATGAAAAATAAGGGCTTTTTAAGGGAAAATAGCTCAAATTTCGACGAAAAAAGAGGAAAAATGCGATTTTCGCTGATTTTTTGGCGTTTTTTTTTTAAATTTTTGTTTTTACACTACTTATTGAGCTTAACAAAGCCTTAAATCAATTGGAAATGCACTTTGAAGGCAGGAAAACCAGTTTTAGTCAATTAAAACACTGAATTTCTGAATTTTTCAGTTTCTCGCCAGATTTCCGCTCACAAAATGAAAATCTTATAAATTTTGGCTGACTTTTTGATAGAACTGATAACCAGCAACATTTTAAAAAGAAAAAAACTTGAAAAATCGACCAAAAACAGCGAAAAAACGACAAAAAATAGACCGAAAGCGAGGAATTTTTTGAATGGTGCGGTAGAGCGCACTTTCCGAATTTTGCGGGAAAAATTGGCGGGTCTGATGGCGGAGTTAGTGACAGACGGCTGGAAGGAAAATGAGCAAAGAAATAGCGAATTTGGAATAGAAATGTAAAGGAAAAATTGAAAAAATATTTTTTTAAAAGTTCCCATGTGTAAAAATTGCGAAAAATCGATTTAAAAAAAGAAATCAAAAAAAAATTTTTTGTGGAATTAATTTTTTTTTCTTCACACGAAACCATCTAAAAACTTGTATTGCCACAAAAATTTAGCATTCCGCTGAGTATCAATCCGATTTGATACGAAATTTTTAAAAATTACAGTAGTCTACGAAACTTCTGCAAATTGACGTGACGGTGTTTGCAGAAAATTTTGAAATTTTAAGTGAGAACTAACTGAATAAATGAAAACTCGTCTATTCAGTTTCTAGGAAAATAAAAAACAAAAAAAAAAGCATTAAAAATCGGCACCGCGCCAACTTTTCTCCATCACTTTTCTGCGAAAAGGTCAGTAGAGCGCTTTTTCAATTTTCTCAATTTCGGTGAACTAAAAAAGCCCATGTGCTCCTAAATCAACGTCTAGACCCCACCCTCTTTACTTCCAGAACCTCGCCGCCCTCTCCCTTCTTGCTTACTGCTACTACTACACTCAGGACTTTATGAATGCAGCCGACTGCTACTCTCAACTCTCCTACAACTTCCCTAATCAATCTCAATACCGCCTTTATCATGCTCAGTCCTTGTATAACGCTTTCAGACCTGCGGATGCTTTGGCGGTGGTTTCGATGGTAATTTCCATGGGTCTCGTCGCGAAGAATTTATTACTGTAGTATTTTACAAGAATATCGCGGCGAGACCCGAAGAAAAAATTGAGCATTCAAAGTTTGGTTTAGATCCAAGACGAAAGCCTGCTCAATGAGAGCATCAAGCTGGAAGCGGCAATAAAATATCAGGAGGATGACCTGGTCAATTGTAGAATTCTGGTGGATCAGTTGCCAACTGATGATGCCGCAGTGTTGATTAATACGGCTTGTATTGATTATAAGGTAGGTTCGATTTAAAGGCGCAACATGCTTTTCGTTTTCAGGAAGGAAACTACGAGGAGGCACTGAAAAAGTTCAATGAGGCAACCGAGTTTTCGGGGTATCAGGTTAGTGAAAATACGCTCTATTGAACTCGCCAAAGCTCTAGAATGTTTCAAAAAAAAAGGTAAAAAGGTTTGACCCCAGTGGGTATCGAACCCGGGTATGAAAATTCAAAAACGGCAGTGCTAGCCACTGCGCCATGGCATGCAACGTGGAAAAGGGGAAAGAGAGGATATAGGAAACCGCGGATTTTGAAGCCGCGCAAAAGGGAGGGGGAGGGGTGCTCTCAAAACTTCTAAAATTTCTGCAAACACCGCCACGTCAATTTGCAGAATTTTCGTAGATTACTGAAATCTTCGTATTTTTTGGCGGGAATTTAAATTCAAACGATGAAAAGAAAACAGAGAGTAAAGTGCAATAAATTTGTGTCATTTGGGTTGGTTTGAAGAAGAAGAAGAAACCGATAACAGAAGGGACGGGGAGAGATCAGAAACCACGGGGAGACGCAGAGAAAAGTGTGTTTTACCCAGATGGACGGGTGTGTAAGGGCGCCAAAATGGTTGTTTGAAAAAATGGGAGAGAGAAAAAAAATTGCATGCGCCTTTAAACTAGCTTCGACGGTAGCTAACAGGAAATGTCGTAAGATACGGTGTCAAGTCTGTAGACACCGTACTCCCAATTTTTTTTCAGTCCGGCTTAGCCTACTCCATCGCCCTTTGTCACTATCGCCGGAGGGACTATGAGAGTGCTCTGACCCTAATTGAGGAAATCATCAAGAGAGGGGTCAAGGATCATCCTGGTATGTCTGTATCTCTGTCTGTCTGTGTGTCTGTATGTCCGAATTCCAGAATTCAATATCGGCGCTGGAAGTGAGGGAAACGATGTGAACTTCATCCAAAACACGCAAAAACTTCACGAATCCGCTCTGATTGAGGCGTTCAATTTGAGATTCGCCATTTGTTACAGGACCAAGGATTGTGAGTTGTTTCTCACATGGAAATAGTAGATCAAAAAATTGCAGACAAGGCAGCCAAGGAGAGTTTGATGGATATGCCGCCGAGAAATGAGCATGACGCCGATCCGATCACCTTGCATAATACGGTGAGCTGAGGGGTGGGCTAGAAAGTCTAGAAAAGTAGAAAAGTAAGGTTTGTCCCGTTGGGCCTTGAACTCACCACCTGAAACTTTGCCTTTTTCTTAGAAATTCGGCCATTTTCTGAGGAGCTTCAGCCCAGAAAAGGGTCTGATTTGCTGCCTGACCACTAAAACCTTACCAGGAAAAAAGCAAAAATGATTTGACCCCAGTGGGGGTTGAACTTACCCCTCGAGAT
>GL380594.1:0-18962 GCA_000143925.2 Caenorhabditis brenneri
AGATTTTGAGTTAACATTCCACAACCTCTCTCTGAGTTTTTTTGGATAGTTCAAGTCTGGATCTGGAGGGTCACGTTTTATTCATTCAGTGTATTTTTTCAAAGTGTGCGGCAGAACTGCAGAAATGGGAGGAGTTGAACATTTCCAAATTACGTGAGTTTTTTGAAATAAAGCGATTTGTTTTCGATTTTATAACACAATACATATAAATGATTTTATTGGAATAGATTGAAAAATTTTCGAAAAAAAAGTTAAGAACGAAATAGATTAGAACTTCCTGCTATTGTAATCATCAATGTTTTGAAACCCGGCTGAAACAGATCTTCCACCGAAAAACCTTCCATTCATCATTACAAATGCTTTGATTGCCTGTTCCTTTGTCATAAATTCCACGAAAACACGAACTTGCCGTTCTTCGTCCTGAGATTCGTCCTGAAATGCATTGAATGTGTTGTATGATTGAATCATTTTATATGCTTACCACATGCACAATTACGTTGACTACTGTTCCGCATTTTTCCATTTCTTCTTTGATTTCATCAGCAAATGACTGCTTTCCTTCATCATCTTTCACTTCGTCTACTTCAGTTAAATTAGACAACTGAAGGATTTTAGTAGAACTTTGGATTGCTTCCATGGAATTTTGTGCAAACGTTGGAGCTTTTGGAGTCTCAGCCACAATATTTCCTCCACGAACTCCGGTTTTCTCTACTTGTAGGGCAGTACTCATTCCTTGTTCTGATTTTCCAAGTCCTTGTCCTTCTCGATAACCGTGTTTCTTCATAATATTTGCTGCAACTCCAAGTCCTCTAGAAGTTGCTTTTCCAAAGGCGGGGAGGAACGAAGGCGGCGGCATGTAAGAAGATTGTGGTTTTTCTTCACTACTGTCCTGAGTGTTGATTACTGGTTCAGGTTCAATTAACATAGTAGGAGGTGCAATTGCGGCTCCCATCGACCGCTTCTTGTCCTCTTCTTCATGCTCTCTCTGTAATCGTTTTGCAACGTCTCTTGCAGTTTTTTCTCTTTGTTTCCTATCGTGCAATTCTTTGGCGAGTAGTTCGAAGTTATTAGGTGTCATTGGATAGTACTCGCATTTTATATGTTCTTCTCCAAATATCATCACACTGTCGTCTGTAGCAGCTTTTGGAAGAAAACTGATATTCTCAGCGACTGGCATAGCACGAATCGGTTGAAACGTTTTGGGTGTTGATCCGACAGATGCAACTTTATTCCGGGCAGCAAGATCAATTACAGGTGGAGGAGCGGAGGAAACAGCGGCTTTCACCTGCTTTTGCTTCTATAATAATATCGATATTCAAGATCTTCACTTTATAATTCCATTAAAAGAATTAAAAAATAAATTTAAAACTCACTTGCTTTTGTAACGCTGCTTTTTTTTGTGCTAACTGTGATTGCAAAAATGCCATTTGAAAATTATGCATAGGTTTTGCTGAAATTGAAACTATTTTACGAACGGAATGTATATTCAAAACCTTGTTTGGCCGCAGGTGGTCCCATCGGAACATCATCTTCATCGTCATTTTGCATCTAAGAAGAAATATATTAAGTATGGTCTTTCAGGAATAGAAAGTCTATAAAATATATCTCCAGTTCTCCTGTCACTGCTTTAATTGTTTTCCATTACAATTCCGGGATAATTTATAAATCTTTATCAACATAGCAATAAACCATTTCTGAAAGAGGCAGAGGGTTGAGGAGGTGATAGAGAACCGAGAACAAAAACAGGAAAAAACATATCAGAATCTAGCGAGGTGACTAATGAAATGGGAGGAGTTACAAAGTCTTGTGAGTTTATGAAAAAACAGAAAAGCAGATAACATGTACAATTGCAACTAAGTTGCTTTTGAAGTTTAATATACTACGGATCTTTTGTCCCTTTGCTTCCCACGGGCTTGATTACGGTATTTGTCAGCAGCGTCATGAACGGCAAGCTGGAAAAAAGAAATTTGATGATTCATTTATTTCGTTTCAGTTCTTACTCTGGCCTGCTTATTAACAGTCGCTTCAGGTTCTAGCTGTACTGGTCCTAAATCGAAAACATCACGAAGAACTTCATTATTTTTCATATGTTGAGCAAGTCCACCATGGAGAAGATCACATGTCAAATCATAGAAGATTTTGATGGCACAAGAATTCAAACAAAGAGTTTGTTGTCCGATTTTGACACGAACTTCCGGAGCATCGTCCTCATCAGCAATGAATGATCGTATATCTCTTACGGCATATCTCTGAGCTCGTTTGTCTTTTTTTGTTTTTTTCTTTGAGGAATCGTTGACCATTTCTCCAAGAAGGTTTAAAATATGATCCTTGTTTGGGAAACGGAACCCTGGTCGACTGTCTTGCATGAATTCATGTAAAAAAGCCAACGTTTCGGCAGCAGCCAGTCTAACTTCAAGTTGGGTCGAGGAGAGAAGTGTTGCAATTTTTGGCTGGTCTGCGACTGCATCATTGATAGAGTTGATATCTGAATCTAGTGTGATAATACACCAGGCAGCAAGTGAAGTTGCGACGAGTTGAGCGTGTCCTACATCATTTGCAGATCCAGAAACTTTTGTATTAGCCCATGCAAATCTGCACGCTTTTGCATTGGCTGAAACTTCTTCGTCTTCACTGCAGCAAATACGGTTGACAATAGCTAATGAGACAGCACATGCGGTTCGCAAGGAAACGCATCTTGATGCATCCATTAATATGGTGCGCATTTGAGACATTGGCTCTTCAATTAGATCAGAGATTTCTTCTCCAGTTTGTACAGCAACTAATCCAACAAGAGTTGCAAGTAAGTGGGCTTCTGTATCAGGCTTATTTGCCATTCTGCTGCAAACTGACATAATCGTCTCTTTGTATTTTTCGATGAAATCCGGAACAGCTTTCGCACGGAGAGCAAGGATAACGTGGTAGAGTCCGTCAGTTCTGATCTTTGTGCTGAAAAACTGAAAATATGATTAACTTCAGAAAATTTTTTAGATACTTTTTGTTCTGAACATTTTCCAGGCTGTCGACTAGTTTGTCATACACATCGTCCATACTTTCTACATCTCCCATGACAGATTGCATATCATCGTTGTAAGTAAACGCCGAAGATTCACTACCGTCTGAATCAGAATCATCTCTTCCTGTTTTGAGTGGTCCGGTGTACGGATCTTTATCCTTGTTCTTGTTTCTATTTTTGCCCATTTTTTGGTCAGAGAAATCTGAAAAAATGAATTACTTAGCAATTTGGAAAAAAAGGGCTTTTGTCGCGAAAGATTAATACTGTAAAATTTTGAAGATTCATGAAGAGGACAAAATCTGAGCTGAGTAAGTCCATACATCGCCCATTCACATGAGTTGCAAAGAATCATTAACCGATCACCTGATCATTTATTCAGGTTCAGTTTGGAAATTAATTCAAAAAAGACGGACATTAGAAGATTTGAACGGTTTGTTTGGGTAAACTGAAATGAACTGAATTCCACATGCTTAAGATTCGGATTTGAATACCTCGAAAATTCAAAAACTCATAAAAGAAAAGTTCGAAAAGCCAAGTTTGTATTTGAAAATAGGAGAGAAACTTGGAGAAACCTTTCGATCGATTCAACGAGAAAACGGAATTATTACGAAATCGGAAAGCGGGGTTCGAAGAACTAAACAGGTTACTTTCTATAACACTCAACAAGAGAACAAACTAAACAAAAATATATGATGTCATGCTGAAAAGAACGGACCAAACAGCGGTTTTATTTTCCAATAAAGAAAACATTTGGGGCATATAGTTTTTTTTGAAACTAATGCGCTTATTGATTATTAAGAATCGCAACTAGAAAAGGAACCCCGAAAATGAATTTTGAAACGGAGAAAGTTATGAAATCGCGGAACAAATTTTCGGAAAAGAGGGCGGAAAAAATATGTTCAGAAAGTAAACACATCAGAAAAACATCAGACACAAAATATCATTAAAATAAAATTCACACTTTGATCAAAATTTTAAGAAAGAAAATCAAGCAATCAGCCTGCTTTCCACCGGAATTTTGCTGAACGCGAGCGGCGCTGTTGCAAAAACCGTGTGGCAGGATTGCGATTCTTGCCCCGCCCACTTTTCACAATTTTTCCGAATTCCTCATTTTCACAATTTTTACCTCGAATAAAATCAAGTTTCCAGCAATTTTTCTTTTCTATGTAGAACTGTGCTTATTGTTTCGATTTTTATAATTTATCGAAATGTTTTATAATTTGTCTTTCATATAATCCCGTGGATAGCTGAAGAACTCTCAAATGTACATGATTAATTCTTGACTTTTCTTGTTTGATTGGCGTTTATAAAGTATGATTATTGTGATTGATTGATTGATTCATGTTTCAGTCACTCTTCTCGCTCGCGATGGGTGAAGACTTGGGCGGCATCACAAAGCAATTTGAAGCTGAAGCAACTGGATATGTTGAATGGAAAGATCCTAAAACGTGAGAGTAATATTTACAGCCAGGAGCATATATTAACTATTGCAGCATCCTCCCAGCAAAGGGAAAGCGTAATATCCTGATCACTGCTGCTTTACCGTACGTCAACAATGTTCCTCATCTTGGAAACATCATTGGTTGTGTGTTGAGTGCAGATGTTTTTGCGCGGTACTGCAACCTGCGTGGCCATCAAACTTTTTACGTCGGAGGAACTGACGAGTATGGAACAGCTACTGAAACAAAAGCACTTCAGGAAGGATGCACACCTAGGGAGCTTTGTGACAAATATCACACCATTCACAAAGCGATTTACGACTGGTTCGGGATCGAGTTCACACACTTCGGTAGAACCACGACTGAACATCAAACAGAGTGAGTTTTTAAATGCAATATGTAGAAATCCTAAATAAACTATGTTTAGGATTTGCCAAGACATGTTCATGAAACTTCATAACAATGGTTATACATCCACGCAATCTGTTGACCAACTATTCTGTGTAAAATGTGACAAATTCCTCGCAGACCGGTTCGTCACTGGAACATGTCCAATGTGCAACTATGATGACGCTCGAGGCGACCAATGTGATGGATGTGGAAAGCTTATCAATGCTGTAGATTTGATAGATGCTAAGTGTCATATGTGCAAGTCAACGCCGGAAGTTCGGCAGTCGACTCACATTTTCCTCTCTCTAGATAAGCTTCAAGGGAAAACAAACGAATACTTGAAAGTTGAAATGAGCAGAGAAAGCTCTCGATGGTCATCAAACGCCATTGGAATCACTAATGCTTGGATGAAGCAGGGTTTGGATCCACGTTGCATTACACGAGACTTGAAATGGGGAACACCTGTTCCATTAGAGGGATTTGAGAAGAAGGTTTTCTATGTGTGGTTCGATGCCCCCATCGGTTACCTTTCCATCACAAAGTGCGTTCTCGAAGATAATTGGACGAAGTGGTGGAAAAACCCAGAAAATGTAGAACTCTACAACTTTGTTGGAAAAGACAATGTCGCTTTCCATGCTGTTATGTTTCCATGCTCACAACTAGGAGCCAATGACAACTATACTGTAGTAAACAATTTGTGTGCTACGGAGTACCTGAACTATGAGAACACAAAGTTTAGTAAATCACGTGGAACCGGAATCTTTGGAGATGCAGCACAAGGAACAGGAATTCCATCTGATATTTGGCGTTTCTATCTATTATACATGAGACCGGAGAGTCAAGATACCGCATTCAGTTGGGATGATTTTGTGCTTAAAGTCAACAGCGAATTGCTCAACAACCTTGGAAATTTCATCAATCGTGCTCTATCATTTGTCGCCAACTCTTTTGCAGGAGTCATTCCAGACATGAATTTGACGGAAGAGGATGCAGCAGTTCTCTCGGAAATTCATAAAGAATGTGTACAGTGGGATGAGCAGTTCGATAAAGTTCATCTGAAAGATGCCGTAAAAACAACTCTGAATGTTTCTCGTCTAGGAAATCAGTACATGCAAGCACAGAAACCTTGGGTGCTCATTAAAGGAAACGATGCAGACAAGAGACGTGCTGGGACGATCATTGGAGTTGCTGCCAACATCGCCTATCACTTAGCTGTACTTCTCTACCCCGTTATGCCAACTATTTCGGCTACAATCCGTGATCAGTGCGGTTTGCCAAAACTTCCCCTCTTCACACCATTTCCAAGAAAATATCTTCGTTCTGGACACAAAATTGCAACGCCGGCACCATTGTTCCAAAAGCTTGACCCGGTGGTAATCGCAGAATTCAAGGCCAAATTTGGAGGATCACAAGAGGCACAAAACACCACCCCTAAGACTACTGAGAAACCGAAAAAGCAAGCACCAACCAAAGACAAGAAAGGTTAGTTGAAGTCATATTATTGGGCCCATTTGGGAAGCATTGGTTTGCATCGCTTCTTATGTATATTGTTTTGTATTTTCGAGCAAATCGGTGTTTTTTAGCAAGCTTGTCTGTTTGTGTTTAGTTCGGGATATTTTGAATTTTTAGGAGGATACTGGTGGTGCGGGCGAGCTGAAAAAGAACACCGAGAGCTTCATATTTACACCTTATCGCATAAGAAGAACTTCGGATTGCATACGGATTTTCCCTTTTTTTTTCTATCGGCCCTCTCTTTTTTCTCCGTTGTTGATGCATCTTAATTTATCTTCCAATCGTCTAATTTCAAAACTGATCTCGATTTGTTTCAGGAGGAGACAAAAAGAAAATGGCGTCGACTGCCGCGTACGTGGAATTGGAGGCAGGAGCCAGAGCTATTTCCCAACTTCTCGCGGGAAATTTCAAGAAGTTCGAGCAAGCGAGTAAGTTTTGATTTTTAGAATTAAAAGTAACACTTGCAATTTTTATAGAGGCTCTCTTCACTCGCAACCAACTGCAAAAACTAGAAGAAGAAAATCGTAAGCTTATTCTCGATGCGAAATCTCTCCAACAGCAACTTATCGAGTTGGAAACCGCCGCTGGTATCAAACAGATTGCAAAACCAATCGCTTCATGTACCCCAACTCCAACTTCTACGCCTGCATCTGGAATTATCACAGAAGCACCAAAAACTGCTACTCCGTCAGCTGCGTCCGCAACCGAACCGAAAAAAGCTAAGGAACAGAAGAAAGGAAAAGGAGGCGGCGCTGTTGCTGCTCCAGTTGACGATACCATTGATGTTGGAAGGCTTGATATGCGTGTTGGTAGAATTATCAAGTGTGAGAAACATCCAGATGCCGATGCACTCTATGTTGAACAAATTGATGTTGGAGAGGCTGCCCCAAGAACTGTTGTATCTGGACTTGTTCGACACGTTCCTCTCGATCAAATGCAGAATCGCCTTGTTGTTGTTTTGTGCAATTTGAAACCAGCAAAGATGCGTGGAATCGAGTCAAGAGCTATGGTTATGTGTGCTTCATCACCGGAAAAAGTTGAGATCATGGAAGTGGATCCAAACAGCAAACCGGGAACCCCCGTCGTTTGCCCACCATACACTCACCGACCAGATGATGTTATGAACCCAAAGAAAAAAGTTCGTGTTTTATAGATTTTTTTCCGAAAATTGAAAATGTTATTCTCAATCATAACTGATGTTTACAGATCTGGGAAACTGTTGCTGAAGATCTTAAAGTTTCGGCCGATGGATTTGCCGAGTGGAAGGGACAACCACTTCTTGTTGGAAACGCGACGAAAATGACTGCACCAACACTCAGGGGAGTTCATGTCAAATAAATAGTTTTCTGTTACCTAAAAACTCAAATAGAAGGGCATGTCCTTCTGTTTTTGAAGTCTTTTTGCAAAGTGCCTCATATTTTAGGAGTTCTTCTATTGCAGCTTTTACGGTATTTTGAAATTCTACGTCTCTCATAATAAGTTGTTATTTTTCTTGTTAACAGACACTCTTCATATTTATTGCTTTTTTTTCAATATTCTTCCGGTTCGAAAATTCGTTCAATTTGTTTTTTTCTAAATTTATCCGGAACCATATCTTCTGTTTTCCCACAAGTTATGACTGTTATGAGTTAAAAATGAAGCTTTTTATTTTTTACATCGTGATTTCTTTGGAATTAATCTGTGTATTGTTAGATTCAAAGGTACTTTCAATTTTTATCGGAGAGCTTTTTGTAAGAAGTGGATGTGGATGTACTGGCGAAGTTTCAGAAAATGGCAAAAAAGAAACTCGGAAAAGCAACGAGTGGACTCAACGATGAGCGGTTTTCTCGTATCAAGTCGGACCCAATGTTTTCGGGATTGAAGAATTCAGAAAAGAAGGTAAATGCCCTTCTCCGGAATTATCTAAAAACTTTTTGAATATAGGTCGTGATAGATAAGAGATTTGCTGCTGCTCTCACTGATGAACGATTCTCAACACGAGCAAAAGTTGACATGAGAGGAAGAAAACAGAAGAATGTTGTGGGAAACAAAATGTTAGATTTGTACGAGTTGGAAGATGACGACGACGACGACAAAAAGAAATCTTCCAAGAGAGAAAAGAGTAAGACAGTTGTAGGGAAAAACGATGAAGACAAAGAGTTGGACGAATTCTTTGACGAAAAAGATGATGAGGATGATGAAGCAGAAAGCGTAGATGATGCTGATGACGAGGAGGAGGAAGAAGTTTCAGATGAAGAGGAGGAGAAAGTAGGAATCAATGGATTTAAACGACTCGATTTGGCTCGCGGAGAAGGAAATATAGATTCTTCTTCCGATGATGATTCAAGTGAAGATGAGGGAGAAGAAGAAGAATCCATCGATAAAACTGATGGTATTGAGTTAGATTTGGCGAATTTAGACAGGTGGGTAACTCGGCGTAAATATAAAAAGAAAATTCATGATTTTTTTCAGAGACGTTGACCAAGTTGAATGGACATCCAATCGATTGGCAGTTTGTAACCTAGAATGGGACAACATGAATTGCGAAGATATTCTTATGCTTGTCAAATCATTTCTGTAAATAACCTATTTGTTATTTTACACCGAATCTCGCAATTTCCAGACCACCTGGCGGATCAGTCGTTTCTGTTGCTATCTATCTGTCAGATCTAGGAAAAGAACAGCTAGAAAAAGAGGAGAAAACCGGACCACTTCTCAAGTTGGCAAAGCCTTTCGAAGAGTATAAAGAAGATGAAATGGATGAGTAAGTTTTTTTGGAATATGTAGCCGATTAGTCAATGTTTTTTAGTGAAACACGAACTGCAGTTCGAGAATATCTTGTCAATAAACTCAAACACTATTACGCAGTTGTCACTTTTGACAATGCTTCATCCGCAGTCGCAGTTTACGAGGAATGCGATGGATTTCAATTTGAAGAGACTGGCCTGAAAATGGACATGCGATTTATCCCCGATGATACTGAGTTTGAGGTTAAAAAAAACACAATCCACTCTGTGAAAATTCAATTTTTTTTTAGGAAGATCGTATGAAAGAATTCCTGAAAGCAGAAGACGTGAATCTGACAAAGTATAAAGCAAAAAACAAGTCAAAAAATGCAATTTGTTCGACTGGTGCAAAGATCGCGTGGGATGAAGATGATCCACAAAGAAAGAAAAAGTTCCTTGAAGCATTCAATGAAGATGATGATGCAGGAAAAGATCTCATCGTGGATTCTGATGAATCAGATGATGATCAGACAAATAGAAACACATTGATGGCTTTATTGAATACTGATGAACGCAAATCGAAATTAAATGTGGATTGGGATGGAGAAGAGAAAAATGATGATGGGAGTGATTCATCTGATGGAGAATATGTGAAAATAGATGATGATGATGAAGAGATTGGAGTTAAGCAGAAAAACGGAAAGAATGAAATCCCCGATGAAGAAGAAGAGGAAGAGAAGCTGTCCGGTTACAAAGCATTCAAAAAGAAGCAAAAGGCCAAATTGAAGGAGAACAAATTGAAGAGAAAAGGAGTATCCGGTGAAGCAGAAACTAATATCAAGACAGTCGCTGCAGCAGAAACAATTGCCAACGATGACAGATTCTCCGCATTGTTCACTGATTCTGCTTTCGCGATTGAACCCAGCTCCAAGAAATTCAAAGGATCTCTTCTTGTGTCGAAGCAGGCAGAGCAGAAATCAAAGGCTCCTGCTGCTCGAGAGGTGCAGTCATCCTCAACAAAATCGGAAGATCTTGTCCAAAAGTTGAAAAAACAGGCGGATAAATGGAATAAAAAGAAATCTGCAAAAATATAGATTTCAGTTTTATTACTTTGTTATTGTTTTTGTTATGACCTCTTCATTGTTCTGTTATCTAATTTTTCTCTGAATAAAATAGCAATTTTTGCTCATAGTGCGAACGTTCAATGCGACCTTTTTGCAAATAATCTGGAATCAACGATCATTTCTTTTTCATCATAATATGCACGATAAGGAACTGCTTCCCTCCGCCTCCCTCTCTGGCTATAAGCCTGATTAGCATTTCCGATTCGTAAAACCCTCCGATTTTTAGTTCAGAGATGGAAAGATCGGTAGAATCAAAGAAAAAAAAATGTTGGCACAATAACAAATGATAAGACATCTATTACAAAAATATTAAAAGTGATTATGAAATTGCCATTTGTTATGAATATCAAAAACATTCATAAGAATAGAGCTGAAACCGAAGTTTCTGAATATCGATATTTTGCTTGCTACAGTAATCCACGTTTCTTTTTCAAACATTCCCATTTGCCTACGAAATCCACACTTTTTGTGATGCACAAATGGTGAGAAAACCGTCAGGACGACTCAGCACAAGGTTAAATGAAAACGAGAAACCATTGAACATTTCGAATTCTCTAGTTTCGTTCAAAACTCTATTCGGAATTATGTGCAGTTTTTGAATCAAAAGGCGGAGATTCGATTGCTACAGTAAGACTGTAATCCAATTCATTCACTGAAAAGAGGCTTGGAATCTGAAGAATTTCAATGAAATTGTAATTTTCAGTCTCTTCTCAAAATTTTTATCTTCTCCACTTTTTTCCGTTATATGGGTTTCTGTTTCTATAACGGGGTAATTAAAAATGCACTCAAAAATTCAAGAAAACAGTCTTGATGTTTCTTCTTCTTTCATGTACCGAAATTATTACGTCAACTCATAAAAAATTGAGAATGTCCGGGTTAAAAATCATATAAATTGAGGGAATCAAATAGAATTTTTTCAGATTCAGAATCATGAAGCTCCTCGTTTCAGTTCTTCTTTTTGTTGGAGTTGCAAGTGCAGCCAGAAATGGAATTGATTTCATCCAACCGGTTACTGTAGCTACATTCCAATGTATCAAGAATGCTGGATATTCTTTTGTGATTCCAAGAGTCTTCACTTCTGTCGGAACTCTCGATCACACTGGAATCAACAATGTCAAGAATGCCAGAGCTGGTTCGTTTTTCTTTCATTCTTAAAATTGTAGAAGGTCTGAGATTTGTTGAATGCATTCTTATATGTGAATACGGTTGTCCTTATTCAAATTGAAAATTCTTACATAAGCAATAAGAACCTTAATTGGATTGTTAGAGATTCGAACTCAATAATTGGGGTTTGAAGTAGTTTCATTCGATATGACAGATCTATTGTCAACTATTCTTTGAGATGTTGGTGGAGAACCTGCCAAAACAATAGTGTTCAATTACCCACTGAATACAGTTAGAAAATGAATCTGACCGTATTGCACTAATGAATATTCGATAACACCTATCAGTTCTATCGGAGAAGAGATAACTCTGTTGGCAGCAGAGATGGCGATGCAAAAATATTGTTTATTTGAGTAAATCGAACAAGAGTTCAACTTCTTCTTTGTAAAGCAATCTGATATCTCAATTCCAAAATTCAACTTATTTCAATTTTTCAGCCGGTCTCACTGACGTTGATGGATACATTTTCCCATGTCTTTCTGCCAGTTGCCCATCTGCTGCTAATCAAGTTAAAACCACATTGGATGCCATCAAGAGTGCTGGAACCAAAGTATCCACTCTTTGGCTTGATATTGAACGTCTCGCCTGGCCAGCTAACCACGTGAGCAACCGGGCTTTCATCGAAGCAATGGTAAAGGAGGCTCAAGCTTATGGACAACAAGTTGGAATCTACAGTAACTACTACAATTGGCAAGATATTGTTGGATTGGATTACACTGGACAATCGAATTTGATGCTCTGGTGGGCAACCTATGATGGAATCAAGGATTTCTCCAAGTTCACTCCATTCGGAGGATGGACCAGACCAACTATCCATCAATGGCAAGGAACTACCACTGGACCATGTGGAGTCAGTGTTGATATGAACTACGTTCCATAAATAATCTAGAATTCAGTCGTGTATATAACTATAACTCAATAAAATATTCTTCATTCCAATCACTGTTTCATTATTTCCTAATATTATTTTAAACACTGCAGACTTTGGTGCTTTTCACAACACTTCGGGAAGGAATCCAAACTGTACAACTTCATTTCTGACAAAACGGAATGCTTGTAGGATTTCAAGATGTGACTATTGGAGCGCATACTTGATGTTATAGAGTTTAATCGATACATTTGTTTCAAAGCTACCGTAGTGTAAAAGAAAACTCAATCTTGCTACAGTAACCCTACTGAAAACATTCATTAATGGACGTTTCTCTTGTTATGAAAGTTTATTAAATTCTTGAAACCAGTCCTCTGCCAATCGATCTCATTATCTCTTATGAATTCCTCAAACACAATTATTTTAAAACTTTAACTTCGAAAATTACACATTCTAGCCGAAAAGGTCGAAGTCGAGTTCTCTATTTCTTAGTTCTTTTGATTCTAACAAGGGAAGTATTTTTAAAAAGTGGTTGGGAATTGGCTGAAAATTTGCACAAACGCTCTTTTAATATGCCTGAGTTCCCAAAAAAATTTTCAGCCTCTTTTCTTTTGATGAAAATTTTTTCATATTTTCGGCTGAAAATTTTCAGACAAATTTTTAAAATTTTCTTATTCTCGGAAATTCACAGTTCTGGGGACCCCAATTTGGGGTTAGTAGTATTTTAAGCCCGATCCCAGTCTATTTTGACGATTTTGGACCCATTTTCGAAAAATTCGCAGATGTAATAAAAATCTGAATTTCGAAAAAATCGGTATATATCTAGGGACCACAACATAATTTTCAAAGTGAATATTTTCGAAATCTTTTTATATAGATGTCTTTCTTATACAAATCTAAGTATGTTCCCAAATTTTTTCGAAAAAATATTCGCTACTTCTCGAGATACAGCTCATTTAGTGAGCAAACCGTTAGTACTGATTTTCTCCTTGCGCGCTGCCGGCGGAGAAGAAAAAGAGGGGAGAGCGCGGTGTGCGGTGTTGAACCCCCGCCGATGGATCGCCGTCGGAGTGCGTTACCAGTAGACCACAACTGCGGAAACGCGGCGGCAAAGAGAGGGCCCTTACGTGGCGAAGGTGAGAGTCGGCAGCCGCGACGCCTTTTTGTGTAAAAAGTTGTTGATTTTTTTGGTTTTGAGCAAGAATAAAAAATTTGCGCGACCTCGCGCGAACATTCTGTGAAAAGGAATCGGTCCAAAATTGAACGTACAATCCGATTCCGACGAGAAAACATGCGCTACGGACCTGCATGTGACCAAAAAACTAAGAAAACTGTGAAAATTTTGAAACTATCATTTTCTGACCAGTAAAAAAATACCTCAAAATGATCCAAACTTTCTAAAAATTTTATCCTGTGTACTGAAGGTACTCTTCTACACGAATAACACATAAAACATATGGGTCATCGCTGAAATTTTTTTAGTGTCTTTTCCTGAAGTTTGAACGATCATAACTTTTTTGCGCGACCTCTAGCTGAAAATCTAAACAAAAAATCGAGTTCAACGTACCAATTTCTACCGGAATCCATATAGAAAACCTGCGCTACGAACTTTTCTGAGAGGTTTTTCATCGACTTTTCGAGAATTTCTCCCAAAATTTGTCTTTTTCTTTTTTTGTCGGCTCTGAGGAAACAAAATCTTTGGAATCTAATTATTCCATCGTATTCTACGCATTCGATTACATAAAGGCAAAAACTATGTGTCTTGACTTCAGTCCCATAGCTCCTGATACGGTACATCAAACATGGCGTGGTACCGCCAAGGAGAAAAAAATCGTCGCCCCGCCCCCTTTCATTGCGGTCTCTATATATATCTCTTGAAAATGGTTTTGGGGACGAGAAAATTCGCAGGAATCTCATTTTTATGCGATTGAACATGTCCTAAAATTTTCAGGAAGTTCTGGAAAAATTCGAAAATTTCGAGTTTTCGACCACACCATAAGGGTGGGTCCTTAGGTGCAAAAATTTTTGAAAAACTTTTTCGAAAATTTTTTTTTCCAAACCTTTACCAAAATGTATATTAAAGTCTGGAAAACCCACCATTGGGTTTTAAGCATATGATAAGCTCGATAAGGCCTCAATTTTTGCTGTTTTTGGAGATAAATGTACTGGAAACAGCACCAAAATCCAATTTTTGAGGTCATTTCTGAAGAAAAGAGGCTAAATTTTTTGGACGTGACTTCCAACAAGGGTATCTATCAGCCCAAAAATTTGAGAAAATTCCCAACCACTTTTTAATAGTACTTCCCTTGTAAAAGTTGCGAATAGACGAGAAATTTTTGATAAGAAATTGGAAAAATGAAATATTTTGTGTAGATGAAAAGACAAAACTCTAGTTCTTCTCCTCCTGATTTCCTTCATATTTTGCATCAGCCCAAATGAAAATATTCAAACTGATAAGAGGTTTTTGAAGTTTCTGGCATGCTTTCTTTTGCTTACGTCACATGTCATAAAATTAGAATCTCCGGTAATGGACAAGTATAAATAGTGAATGAATGAGCCACTTAAATGAGGTTGATCGAAAATGAAACTTCTCGTTTCAGTTCTCCTTTTCGTTGGAGTTGCAAGTGCAGCCAGAAATGGAATTGATTTCATTCAACCAGTTTCTGTTGCCACTTTCGAATGTATTCATAAAGCTGGATATTCTTTTGTAATTCCAAGAGTCTTCACTTCTGTTGGAACTCTCGATCACACTGGAATCAACAATGTCAAGAATGCAAGAGCAGGTAAAATTAGGGGTTTTTTCAAGTTACCGTATACCTTAATGTATAGTTTTTTTGTTTTCATTCTTTGGTGCTTGTTTTGAAAGTGAAATACTCTAAATGACTAATACAAATTCAGCTGGACTCACTGATGTTGATGGATATATCTTCCCATGTTTGGCCTCTCACTGCCCATCTGCTGCCAGTCAAGTTCAACAAACTTTGAATGCCCTGAAGAGTGCTGGAACTCACGTTTCCACCCTTTGGCTCGATATTGAACGTCTCGCCTGGCCAGCTAATCATGCCAGTAACCGTGCTTTCATTGAAGCAATGGTCAAAGAAGCTGAAGCAATGAAACAACAAGTTGGAATCTACAGTAACTACTACAATTGGCAAGATATTGTTGGATTAGACTACCATGGACAATCGAATTTGATGCTCTGGTGGGCTACATATGATGGAATCAAGGACTTCTCCAAGTTCACTCCATTCGGAGGATGGTCTAGACCAACTATCCATCAATGGCACGGAACCACCACTGGACCATGTGGAGTCAGTGTTGATTTGAACTATGTCCCGTAAATTTGATATGCGAATTCATCGTGTAAATATATTTAATAAATATTCTCTCTTCATATGCATTTAGTTTTGAATTGAAAAGCAAAGATATGAATCTGATTTTTCAAAGTTTGAAGCTTCAGTCCTTTTCCTATATGCTGTTTCGAATCGTCTAAGTTAGAAGCAGCTACAGTATAATTATGAGATCTGCATCCGATCGGGAGGTGATAATCCTTGTTCACATTCTCTATATGAATGAGTGTACATACAAAAATTCTGCAGAAATTCAGAAATAAACTATTTCCTTTGGAAGACTCCTTGAAAAGAGAACTATTATTTCGTAGAAACTTGCAACATGTTAGTCAATGACCAGTCAAAAAAAAACGTGGGAAATCGGTACGAAAACTGTCTCTTGGTGACGTAATTCTAGCAACCTTGAATTAAAATAAGTGACCTCAATTGAATTGGATTCCTACAATCAAGTACAAATACTTGTCATGTTTTCTTGTTTTGTCAGTTCCAAATAAAAACATTTTTATCCAAGAAAATGCAACTTCGAGTCAACTGTATTTTATTTCTGAGTATTTTGAAACTGGTAAGTTGTTCTACTGATTCAGTTTTCGAAGTTTTCGGCTTTCAGATAAATTGTACAGGATATCTAGAACTACACCTTCAAAGTCCTTATAGACAGCCTGTTCGTGTCAATATTACCTCTTCTTCGAAAAATGATAAATCAAAAATAGTGGAAGTTGTTTTAGAACCAAAAAAGTTATGCAATGTGACACGGGTGCCTGTTGATTTCAATAAAGTCTACAACATAACAATAAAATGTGGAGAATCAAAAGAAGAAGGTTAGTTGCAACTACATTCCTCATATTACAGTATCATAGGACTCACGGAAACAACGATTGTGTCTACTGTAACACCTCATTTCGGATTATTGTCACCAGCTGCAGTGGCACGACCACTCAATGGAATCAGAATTATAATTGGATGTGATACGTGAGTACATTGGACCATGTTATTAGCTTATAAAAATCAATATTTTTCAGAAACTATTTTGGTGAGAAATGCAATGTTTTCTGTGATATGAAAAGAGCAAAAGAGTCAAATAAGTACTGTAGTTCCAACGGAAATCCAGTTTGTTCAAACGGAATGACTTCTTCGAAATGTGATAAGAGTTAGATTTCCATTACTTTGAAATACAGACATTAAACTTTCAATTTTTCAGAAATTGATCAAAAATCCTGCTCATGTGGAAGAAATGGAAAATGCATTGAGTCGTCACCAAGACCAATTTGCGAATGCTCGAAAGCGTTTCGCGGTGAAAAATGCGAAAAGAAGCAATTGTCAGCATCCCTATCATCTCATTATAAAGGCGACTTCTGGAATTTTCGAATGACTTTTTGGCAATTAATTTTCTCGAATTTAGTCGAAAATCAACTGGCAGAAGTGAAACAATCAGAGGCTTGGGAAACAATCAATAGGATCTTGGGAAACAGTTCCGAAACACCATTTGCTAACCGCCCAAACGATACAGCTTCCTTCCCTTTCACTGGTTCTGTAGATCTTGATTCTACTGATGAGTAAATAAAAAACAATCACATAATTTATCAATCAACAAGTCAACAATTGAGTTGCAATATAAATGTATGGTTTACACCTGTACAAGTATTATTTGAGAACAACAGTACGAAATACAAGGGAACAAGAATGATACAAGATGGGAAATGATTATAGAATTTTGCGCTTTCCGTAAATATTCGATTGAAACAATCACCTCAATTTTCCAGTAATCGAAACTTCCGAAAAACGATGAGATTATATTTAGCTGAACAAACTCGGAACAGTTAGGTGAAGATTCGCCCGGATCCTCTGTTTCGGGAACATTTTTAAAAGATATAACCTCTGTTATTGGATTTTTTGTGACTGTCATAAACAGGAATTTGGTAGACTCTCTTTGTATTGTTATAGGTGGCTCGGAGAACTTCGTCCAGGTTGAGATGCTTTATATCAGCAATTCTTTGAGCTGTAGCAATCGCCATACCCGGTAGACATACTTTACTCGGTGACGTGAACTCGAAACACTTTGGTTTGAAGTATGGCCCATCGGTTTCCAGAAGAATTCTGTCCAATGGGATCCGCCGAACAGCTTCAATTTGTCTTTCGGAAAAAGAGTAAATAGCTCCTGTGTAACCTGAAAATTTCATTTTTCGAGAAATCAGTAAAACTTGCTTTACCAAAATGGACATCCGGGCACTGTTTCAGCCATTGTTGAGCAGTGTTCCAATCTTCAGTAAAACAATGTCGATGTATTTTTAGATATCGATGATTTTTCTTCATTTGCTGAAAGTTGTTGTTCACTATCGAGAAAATGCTCATTAAGCAACACAAAATGTATGCCTTGTCGTTTTTAGAGCTTCGGAATCAGTGCAAAATACAGAGAAATTAACTGTTTCGGGTTTCTATTAGAATTCATTCTATATATGTATTTTTCATTACCTTTTCTAAAATGTTCAAACATTCTTCTTCTGACCGTCCTTGCGACCCGTTTCGACAATGAATAACTAGCGTTAGATCGTGCATGAAAGCAAGTTCGACATGTTTTTCGAAAACATAGCGTTGGTCTTCAAGATTGGAATGACATCTATGAAGGTCGATTCCGCATTCGCCAATTGCTAATACTTTGAACTCTTTCCGCTTAGATATTATCCATTCCATTGTGGTCCAAAACTCAGTCGAACGTCCCCATCTGCAAAGTTAACTGAGATTAAATTTATTTTTTTCAGATTCAACATGCAACTGTGATTCTCTTTTTCTCTTCTCGTGTCGGTATCAGAACGAAACTGTACGTGTTATCAGTAGCGAGATTAGAAGAAGAGCGACCGCGAGTTTTTCTTTTTGCTCAAACTCTAAAACTTTGTTCGTGATTTTTACTTACTTCGATACACTATGTGGATGACAACCCCATGTTGTTCCTAGATACAAGTCCGACTGTGTTTCGCGGGCTATCCAATCCAAATCATAATCATTTGAACCGTTAATGGCGATAAATAGTTCGGGTTTGATGAAATTAGCAATAATTCCAGAGAATCCATTTGGGAATGCGTCTTTGTGCTTATCCATCCACTCGTGAAGCCCTTGATGACTTGTTGGAGTCTTATTTCTATTCAATTGCTCGAACATAAAGTCGGTGTGACAGTGAGAGTCAATGTACGGAACATTTGATTGATGGAACTGAAATAACATAAGAAATTCGAGCGAAAAAAGGTCAAAATTGTGAGAATTAATTTTGTTAATAATCACTTCTACTTACGGTTTTAAGGAGGTCGTCTTTGTCTTCGTTTGATAATCTTGAATCATTATTAAAACTGCTCCGCGAGCTATTATCGTCGCTTATTTCGCTATCTCTCATGCCTTGACTACCTTT
>GL380595.1:5308-17436 GCA_000143925.2 Caenorhabditis brenneri
CCCCAATGAATTCACTGTAAATAATGTTTTTCAATTTTTGTTTTTGTCATCAACATTCACTTTTCCTTTTGACCTTCGGTGCCATCTTCTCCCAGTCTCCCTTCAAATTATTAAAATATATATCTGTCTCCTTGACGGCTTCTAGACTCCGAGAGAGACGGGCTTTTCGAGATGTCTCTTCGGTCTCTTCGTATAAAGGAGTAGTCCGATGCGAAAAGCAGAACATCTGAAAGTAAATCTTCCGAAACATAAATTCCACCAATTGAACTCACCATTCTCAAATAGCAGATAAGTTGTTTCTGAAACTGCTGATCATAATAGAACATGGCGGCCGGGAAACCAATTCCATATCTGAAAAATTAACCTTTGAACCCCCATTACATTTAAGATAAGACCTACAAAATGGCGGCATAATTGAAGCCAATCAGTATCCAATTCATTGAAGAGTCATGCTCCTCAGAGCTCATTCTGACCAGGAAAACACCACAGATTACGGAGAATATTATGATGGAGATGATGCCACGTTTGAAGAGCTGGAAGAGTTTCATTGAAAGGGCATGGATAGGAATTTAAAAGAAATTTCAGTTCCATCTAGTCTTGAAGCTTTGTAACGGGAAATCCAAATTGATGTCGCGTTTGTATGTTCACTTTTTTGTTTTCTTTTTTATGTGCAAAACTCACATAAGCAGTCTTCAAATTCTCCACAATTTGATATCGTTCCGTCAGTGAATAATTGACAGACTTCCTTGTTGAGAACTTCTTTTGAACGAACTTCTTCGAGTTGTAACTTTCATTCAGCAGGCACACCTAAAATGACGATAATTAGATCGAAATGGTGATGAGTTGGAAGCCGAGCTCACGAAGATGCAGAATTAGTTTCAGAAAACAATGGAATATAAACAGAGTTTTGAAAACAGTACATTTTGTGTTAAATATAACTTGAAATAGGAATCCACCTCGAGCTTGTATGTCAGAAAAAATGTACTGCTTCAACTTTTCTAAAATTGTGGAGTCAGTTTAGAAACTTCAATTCGTATCCATTGTGGGGAGCCCAAAAATAAAATGGAGGCCCAAAAAAAGGAACTGATCACAACTTTCGTGCAGGCCTGCTACATTAATATCAATTTCACATCAATAATTTTTTGTTAATTTAAAAGTTTTAGGCTTTTCATTTCATTTCGATCCTTCCATTCTCGAACAGAGAGAGCCCATTATTCTTATATACACTGCAATATTTTTCTGGACTCAATGACTGTACTCACAGGTTAAAATTGAGCACAACTTTGAGAAGATAATTCAGAAATGCAATAATGTTTCCATTTTTCACTTGTACAGGAGCATTATGACCACTTTTGTCAATGGTAGCTCGGAAATAAAAGAAAACTTATATAGTTATATCAAATTATGTATCTAACTAGAAAGGAAATCTCATAAAGAGCTGATATACGCTATTTTCAACAATCTTGATTAGCTAAGGTCTTACGACAACACAGTACCATTTGGATTACTGGAATTTCCGTTCACATAAGCTGAGATTTGGATAAAAAAACCTTTCAGTAAAAACTAACTATGACTGGTCTTTCGAAAGCGCAAGAACATTAGATTACTGCAATTTTCGTTTACGTAAGCTTTAACTCAAAACCAATAGAGCTATCAAAACAAAGAAATCCCGCATCACCTTCAAATGGAATTAAAACATAGATAAAATTTCGACACTCACCACAAAAGCCAGCATATTTATAGAAACCAAACAGGAAACATGGATGTATGTTGGGATGACTTCTGGAAAATCGAAATATTTTTTGCTGATTCATGAACACTGTATTCGTTATGAAGTTGTCTTTCAATTATTACGTATCTTATGTATAAGTCCCTAATGAACTTCTGATTCTCCTTTTTTGTTCCTGATCTTAGAACCATCAGGAAGAGAATCCTAATAGTTCTGACTTCACTTACCAAATGCGTATGTTAATCCGATCATAAGTGACCAAAGATACAAAAACAGTGATAGTGTATAGCCGACATAGTGACGTGGTTTGTGTTCGTAATCTGGAATGATTGGAGTCAGTAAAGGACGGCTTGTATTTGAACATTAATATTGCACGTAAGCAGAAACTTTGTTTATGGACTTTGTGAAACTGCACAGTTTTCACTGAAAGTGTCCAGTTCTGTTCAGCATTTTTGAAAACTTGGACACCCGGACAAACTGATCTACCTCCAACATGAACAGATGCATATAACCTCTCCATCATCACAAATGGAGAAAAGTACAAAGCTGTGAATATCAAACAGTTCCTACTGAAGGTCACAAAGATGAACAGCCAATTCGTCTTGAGGCCGCCTGAAAAACAGAAAAAAGGGGAATTAATAAAATCATGATATAACTTACTTTCATCATCGATTCCATATTGAAAATAAATTTGAAACAGGCGACAAGCCATTGAGAAGAAATACTGTGCCACTAGGTTTTTGAGGAGCCAAGTCAGGTTCGGATGGTATTGACTGTTGGTGCAAAGGACGTGGAAGAATACGCCGCATTCGATGTAACTGGAAAATTTTTCTGTAATTCAGCCCCTCGTCTCACAGAACATCAATAATCTAGCTTGCTGAAACATTCAATGAACAAGTTTGGCCACTACTGAAAATCATCCCAGTTTCAAGTTCTTGTTATGGAAACCTTCAAAAACTATGCGATGCTTGTTTTTTTTCCTCGTCAATACAAACGGCAATTTTCCTACCCAGCACCTCCTCTCACAACACACCAATAAACGAATTTCCCGGAACATTCCAAAAACAAAATTCTATCGACGTCCACAGTCAAAACTTTTACATTTTCAAGAAGCTATTATAAAAATGTCTCAAAACGTAGATTCCAATCTCCTCTCCTTACAACTAATAACGACCGTGCCATATTTTTTCTTTTTTCATCAATACGAAATAAGTCCGGAAAAAGTCACAACTATGCATTGAGGATGAGATTTGTTTTCCTGGTGGAGAGCTATGGAACTTTTTTTCTATTGAAAACAAAACAGAAACTAAAATAAGTTTACCACTTAGTTTGAAAACCAATGGTACAGGGATGTATCTTCACTGTTTCATCATAAAGACGAAACAGAATACTTTTTGATGTATTTGCTTCCATCTCGGTGGTATTCCAAAACTGTGACCCTCGATAAGTAGGAAAAATAGCAAAAAACACTTACAGATTTTAAAAGAAAAAATACTCATAAAAGTGTCTAAAGCCACTTGAAAAGCATACAGAAAACATTTAGTAAACACTTAAAAACCATTAGCTCTCTCTCTCTCTCTCTCTCTCTCTCTCTCTTTCTCTCTCTCTCTTTTCCATTCCTCAAACCCAGTTTTAATGGAATACCGCTCACCGAATAGCTAGTCCAAACACCTTCAATCAAAAAATCATGAAAAAAACAGCAAAAAAGTTACAGATTTGGAAACAAGAGAACCTCAAAAATTATCACGAATAGCAAAAAAACCAGGGTTGCTATCTGAGGGGCTGGTCGGCCGCTCGCGGTAATTTTCCGGGCTGAACGGGCCGAGCCGGCCCTGAAAAAAACCCCTTCAAATCTAATAAAATCCTTACCTCCAAAGCAACAAAACCGTCTCCAAAATGTACAAATTGTCGATGAGATCCGAAGACATATCCAAATTCGACGCCGTCCGATTGATAAGCGAAAAAAGGATCATGTCGGCCGCAGAGGAGGAGGTGGTGCCAGTTAATTCAATTGGTAGAATTGAATCAAAAAGCATTCAATTTCTTCAATATAAATGCAGAAATAATTGGGTTCATAGAATCAATTTTTGGTGTGTGAATAGTCGGAAAAAAAGAGGGGAGGGGATGCAAAGAGAAAATGATAGGAGGGGATGAAAAACGTCCGAGACAAAAAGTGGGCGGAGCTTCGTGAAAGGGGATGAATGTCTTTTTGTATGCACTAACTAACAAGGTGTCAGAATGAAAAGAGAGAGAGAGAGCAGAATTCATAATTTCCGGTCTTGTGGAATGATGATAGGAGAAGAAATGAAAAGGGAAAATGTAATGAATTTTTAATTTTTGCATCGTTTTTATGATGTGATCTTTGGAGGGGTAAGGAGGGACCACGTGGAACTTTTGATATGGAGTATAACTAGAGTTATGGAGTTTCTATTTCTAGTTAAAATAACAGTAATGCAAGGTCGAACCCAATGGAAGTTCTCCCGTACCAAAAATTGACCGATTACTTAGGTGATGTTTCTAAAATGGATCGGAAATTCGGCAAAAACTCGATTGCTCTTGATTACCGTTTTTGTCTGTGATTGAAAAAACCTCCTCTGATCTCATTAGGCTTTCAGGACCATTTTTGTTGAATTCAGAAATTAAAAACATATTTGACTTGATTAATAGAAATGTAGACGCAAAACTAATAGTAAGAAACTTGTTGAGAACTAAAACACCAAAAAGAAACAGTAACACATATGTATATTATACTATCCTCAGTCCAATAAATGTGACTGTTAGACACTTTCAAATGACAAGACTGAGAAATAGTTAATTTTATTTTTCTAACTCTTCAATAGAAATGGTCTCAGAAAGGAAACTATAATCATACGATTGCCTTGATAAACCTTGACAATTTAAAGACGAGCAGTAGAACATATTAGGAACACACTTTCAACTTATTTAAAAATCAACTCGAGGAAACAGTAAATGTTTTTGAAGATGTGAATTACTCCTGAAGCCTAGCTCACAAGTCTTCCAGGAAAAAATTTAGTCGTTTTCGAGTGTGTTTCGAATCGAGATTGGCATTTTTGTTCAGAACTTTACGAACTTCATGAAACCAGAAAAAAAGGAATCCTATAATTGAAATATCTGATTTTTCATTTGATTTGTTTTCTTTCCCTGTTCAGATGTTACAAGCATGCCAACATGAGATACAGTTGAAAAATAGAACCAATAGTCTAATATTTTTTAGAACGTCTAGTACCTGAGATGGAATACATACTGTTTTGACTCAATTAAAAATAAATTCAAAGAAACTGTGAATGTTGTTGAAATTTTAATTCACTCTTACATCATATTACAGCGTCGTTTTGAAATAGGAGAGTTTGAAATACAGGCACGACAAACGATCGCTCATCACTTTTTGTTTTTGTCGGAGGATATTACGAACTCAATGAAACGGAATAAAAGGCCCCGATTGAAATAGCACACTGAAGTCGTTTTCTCTTTTTTAAAACAATTTAGGTGGTACCAGTTGAAACGTGGAGCCACTAAACTAGTACGTTTCTCTAGTGGATTTCTTAGAACGAAGCTTTGTGAACTTGTGATTAATAATGACATAAAACAAGAGCTGAACTCAAAACTGAAATAATTGAACCCCCTTTTCGGATAATTTTTGGAGGGAAAAAAATGGTTCGAGCCTATATAGGGAACTATTCAAAAATACAACTAAGAGACAAGAATTGAATGAAAGGTCATTCATTGAATCATGAAAACAACTGGAAATTATATCATCAAAATGTAACAAGATGCATCGTTCGTTTTTACACTAAACGAATCAATGATGATTTCAGATAACAAGAATAAGAAACAGCAAGTTTTTTTTTCGAAGTTTTCCAACGGAAGTTATTTTACAAAGGAAACGATAATCATAAAAACCCCATAACTTATGCCATAAATGGGTATTGAAGTTATTGGGGCAAAAAAAACTTGCGCCGGAAACACATACGAGGTTTTTTGACATTGCATTTCATAATGTTTGATAAATCGTTTCTTTTTACAACAACACGAAGTTTTCAGAGGGAAAGGATTTTTTTTCTAAATCACTCTCAAAATTCATCTAGTGAAAGTTCAATTGAGAGTATGAATTATAAATGTCGCTGATTGTTTTTTAAAAGTTAGTATGATTCTATGAACTTTTCGAAACTGAAAACAAAAATAGAAAATGAAAATAGCAGATTTGTCATGTTTTCGTTTCGAGTAGCATGTTTCAAAATAAATTTAGATGAAAAAATAATCGCCAATAAACCTAGCATCTAGCCTTATACAAAAGACTGAATGTTGTTGAAATATGTAAATGTTAAACTAGTATGCTGTTACAGTGAATTTATTTGAGATACAATTTTGGTTGAAACTGTTCGTACAGAAATCTTTAAGTTTAGAACAAGCTAATGTAGAAAAACCCAATAATTATTCTTGTTTGACATTAGATATCTCATTATTTCCGATGACCAATTTGAGTTTGACACAGAAAAAAGTGCAGAACTTAAAACGTAGAAAGAGTAACCCGTAAATTGATGCCATTGAGAGTAATTTCCAGATAATAACACTGAGAAACATCGATATTTTTTCGAAGTTTCCAATGGGAATAATTCCAGAAAATCATAAAACCAACCAGTAGATTTTGGTAATTTTGAAGACTCAAACTATAAGGATATCGGAAACAAACAGTTATTACTGAGTGATTCCACATTTCCCCCAGATGAGAAATGTCTATTGGAAATTTTTGTGGTTGGATATAATAATCTTCACATCCTGATCAACTGATCTCGAGAAATAGGATTTTCTCTGGGTTCGAGTCGGTGTTATTTGAAAATAAGAAGAAGTTTCACACTTTCAGTCTCTCCGATCATCGCCTATAGAGTTCTAGTAGTATTTCATCAGGTTTTCGGAACAGAAAAGTTTGAAACTTCACATAAAAATTAGAAGTTCAACTGAAATGAAAGACTAAAACTTATGATAATTTTTTTCAATTATATATACAATTCGAGCTTTATGACCTTCCCTATTCTCCATTAGTTGACAAAACTGGAAACAAAACTTATAAAGGAAGAGAAACAGGAAAATGTTTTGAAAAAAAAAAAATTATTTTTTGCTGTCCTCCTATTATCGATATATCATAATGACCAAAAGGTTGTTATATTTCCTCCAGAAAAACAATTACTGTTTCCAAGTCATGAAAAAAGCCTCTCGACGGAAGAAATCTCAATAGGCATTCGTTACATACAGGGCGAATCATGCAAATCAAGTAGGCCATTTGAGAACATTGTCCATAAAGTCTAGTTTCAAGAACCAGTATTTTAATGAGGGAGGCTTATAACAAAGAACACAAAAAGAGCAGTTTCAAAAAGTTGAAAAATAGAGGAATGGGCTTCAGAGCAATCTCGATGAAATAGAAAATTTTCAAATTCCAGCTCCAAATCACTAACTGGAAGTTTGGGAAGATATATCATTATTATCACGACAGCGATACAGCAATTTTTTTTAGAAAGGAGAGTTGAACGGGCAAACATTTTATAAGTAACCTTCAAAAATATATAAATTTTCTGAATATACATGTAAACATGTTTTAAGTTAAAACTGTTCTAGATAATTATCGAAAATAACTAAGAAACACTTGAAGCGCTCAAGAGTAGATAGTACAAATCAATGAAATTAACGAATCCAGTTAGTTCTAGGACCTCGGAAAAAAGTTCTTTGTAACATGAAAGTTTTCTATACGGTGTCTAAAGAAAGGTAGCACAGACTAGTTTAAAACTGGTTAGAGAGTAAGTTTATCGTGCCAAAGAAACAGGAAATTTGAACACACAGTTGGGATACCTAGAACATTACAACTGACTGAAGAAGAAGGCATACTTGGAACGGGCCGGGCCGGGCCGTTTGGGAAATTTCATCGGCCCGGCCCGGATTTTCAGAGCTGATTTTTCAATAGGCGATTTTTAGGGTGAAATGGTGCTATATGATGCTATTTCGGACTGAAATGAAGAATATTGATGTTTTTGATACTTTTGTATGAAATTTGAACATTCTTGGATAAGTTTTGCAAAAAAAAAATTGATGAAATTTTTTCAAAATCTGCATCCGGGCCGACCGGGCCGGGCCGGGCCGGCAAATTTTCCATCGGCCCGGGCCGGGCCGAAATTTTCCAAGTATGGAAGAAGGTACGGTATATATAAAGATGTGACTGTTTCAAAAAACTTGTAAACACTGTCAAGAAGCCGCTGTAAAGTTTCTGTCTTTTTTCTCGTTTTGCACGTCAGATGAAATGTGAAGTTTCAGTTAGTTTTAGAATCATGGAAAAATTCAAAGCAGGGTTATAAAAAATTTTTTTTACAGATTCAAGATGTTCAAAAATCAACGGAATTTTCTGAATGAGGATTAGCTCTCCAAATTCTATAGCGGAAATAAACTAGATTCTTTCATAGGCAGGTTTCAACATTTCTGCGACACAACATTCTAGAGCTGTTTCAAAAAAAAAACACTATTTCATAAGGTCCACAATATAGGTTCAGGACTGATTCTATGCTTATACTGTAACTATATATTGAATGAGAGCCAAAACGAATTCTAAGCTGATTTCCGTTGTGTTGTTCAAGATCTTGCAAAAACAGAATATTCAACTTTGCAGAAAGAATAAGAAAAACAGGAAGTTCCCATTCACAAGTTCCCAAAACAATTCCCCAGACATATTCTCCATAATCAACTCTCTTTCCTGCCCTGAGTTCAGTTCATTCACCCAACTCCTTCTGATTCGATCTACAAGAAATGAAAAACCAAATGTTGTAAATGAAAATAGATTAATTTTAGTGACAGGTGATCTCTCTAAATATCAATTGATCTCTGACATTTCTATCTTGATACTCTTGTTTTTTGGGGAGTTTGGTTGGTTTCAGAAATTTCAGAAATCAAGGGAAAAGAAGATAAGCATCAAAACACTAAAAATAGTGGATAGGAATCAGAAGAAGCACTTGAAAAGTCCTAAAGAGATTTCTAGACGGATTTAGGATATTCTTTTTTATTTATGGAGGAAAACATTATTATTTTGAGGTGGCATTTAGGAGAATAAGAAGTATTTTGGGAAAATAGGGATATTGATGAAGTGCTGGAAAAAGGGGGAATTTCGAGCATGAAAAGTATTCGTTCAGGGTTGATTTTCGGAAAAGTTTGTATAAGTGACAGCGAATGAAAGGAATGATTATCCTTCGATTCCTCAGATATTTGAAACGGGAAAATATTTTTTCAGCTGTTTCAGATTTTTGTGATATTTTCAATCATTTGAACCATACTGTTACATTGTGTTCTGTAGGGCTTGGCTAATGGGCGGGCAAAAACATAGGAACATAGGTTTTCAAAAAACTTGACAGAAGTCAAATAGCTAATTCCATCAGTAAAGAAAAACCCCATCAAATTCAAAAACATCACGAAACAGTAACTGCAAAAAAGAGTGACAACTCTCTAATTCAGGAGTTTTTCGAAGGGGTTTTCCTTTGGAGGGTTTTTCGGAGGCATAACGAAGTCGGTGGCGCTTTTGGTAACCACAAAGATAGCCCTCCAATCCACCAAGCGTTTCAACCATCAGAACTTCAGAGATGTCTTTTTGAACTCTACTTTCAATCAAACACAAATGCCCAATCACCTGAACTTGTAGTTTTCACTCGAGTTCACTTATTGGTAATATACTGTTCATGCTTAATTGTAAATTTCAAGAATAGTCAAGCTGTATACTTGCAATATAGCACTTTCTAGTTTTTCCGAGCGGCTATGCTTTTCAAGGTAGCTCAAAAAACGATTCAAGAAAAACAACATTGGAAACGTATTGTAGTATTGTATGAAAAGACTAATCTGATTGTTGAACACCTCTAACTTCTGTTTAATGTTGTTTATGAGAAAGAAGAATAGTGGGCTATAGGTTTTGAAATCAATTTCAAAAGAAAAGAAAACAAACTAATTTCGAAAAGAGTATGAAACAGGAGCTAGATGGCACTATTTTTTTCAAATCAACCTAGATTTAATAACTCAAGTGAAAGTACCAAATTATCTAATTTAACTCCCACACTAAACAGGCAATCGAACTATTCTGTTACTGTTTATTTGGACATAACAATGTTATGAAACTGGGGAAAAAAACAAGGTCAAAACAATCCAAACTGGAAATAATTGAGCTGAAAAATCGAAAAAATAGAAACTGTTTCTGACAAGTCATGTATACTTTCCGGTAGATAATCCCATCAATTTGATGAAACTGCACTAGATCACAACAACACGAATAAAATTAGTATTACAAATGAGAGCCGGATGAAACCCAAGAAAGCGTTCATTTCCTGCCCCGCGATTTTTTCACGAAGGTTCACTTCTTTTTTGTATCTGTCAGATGCGATTTGTAGTACTGTCGGTCTAAATATTCTATCGATATGAAAACAAAAACACCATTGCCAAAAGTCTGCAACTTGCACTATTAATGGCATCCACAAAACGGTAAGATAGTTTTCAAAATCATTGATTTTCTGTCAAAGACTTAGTTTGATTATGCAATTTTTCAAAGTCTACAGTACCAAGATTAAGGAGCAGATAACATGATATCCTGACCAAAGAGATGGATCGAAATTCTCAAAAAAAACGATTGCCAAAAAATGCATGTGAAACAGTAACGTTTGTGAACTCTCTCAATGATTCCAAAGACATTTACTTTCACTGTTTCTAAAACTTTAGAAAAAGTGCAGTATTCTGCGGTTCAAACTAATTGAGCTTTACGGTGAGCAGATGGCATCATTTATAATTCTAATAAAAACCTAGAGACCATAGGACTCATCAATAAAGTTGCAATGAAATGCCGTTGCGAGAACAATGTTAATTGAGATCACCAATAAATAATTAGTATTGGTAATAAATCTGGAGCAACATGAGTAGGAAAACAAAAAAATACCGTTTTACGGGCACAGTATGTGGTGAGAGAAAAATATTTCTCTGTCCAGTCGATTCGAAATAAAACAACTGCACTTGATAGCTGCACAAGTAAAGAAAAAAAACTTCCATAAAGCGTAGGATCTCTGTCATATAAAACTACACTCATAATTTCCAATGAGCAGGACTAATTAATTGGAGAAAAGAAGGAATACATTGCTCTCTTAGAAATTCCAACTTTGTATTTTGATGAATGAAAAACCGAAAAAACGGAGAGGAGTACGACGCTCCTTTGATGCAATTACTCGGCAAACATCCTCTTCCTACATACGAATTCTCCGTCTTCTTTTCATCTTCTTTTTCCTGCATTTTTTTTTGAATGGGGGTCTATCAGACGGAATTAATTGAGCACGGAGGATACGTGACATTCAGGAGAAAGGAGGGGAAGGTTCTCAATTATTCATTTTCGAATGTTTTTTTTTGACAGAGGGCGTTTTGGACACGAACTTTTAGTTTTTGAATTGAAATTTTGGAGAAGTGAAGCAGGAAGTTAAAGTTACGACGAAGAGCGCAGCAACAAACTGTTTTTGAGAAGTGTTTATAATAGGAATCTGAAACTCAAAAGTTTGGTTTCCATATGGGATCTGTAGGAGTGGGTCGCACTATGGAAAAATTTCTACAAATTTCTGACGATTGATTATTGTAAGGCAGACAGCACGGTCAAAGATAATTACCCAAAAATTAGTGATGTATTGTTTTCAAAAAAACTAATCTGAATGAATGTTGCCGATGAAACAGTGACTATTTGCAAACTATATCTATAGTTTCGTTATAGCAATTGATGAAACTGCGAACACAGTTAGGTGTTACCTTGTATTAAAACTGCCCCATATTTGAAGTGACTGGATTAGAACCTTGGGATCCAAAAGAAGACCATTTCACCTACACTGAAAACTAGTAATGGCTGCTAACTGGAAGCCTACATGTCAATTGGTCCTAACCGTGGCCGTTCTAATGTGAGTGGCTCTCATGTATATTGATCAAGTTTATCCTGCAAATAATCGCTAAAAATGAACAAAAACGTTAATAACATGTTTCTGAAACAGAGACTTTTTGATCTGATCGCGGTATTGTGAATACGGCGGTGTTTGGGGGTTAGGGACACGGTGGCCGTGGCCGTCAGCGTTTGCATTCAGGCGGCCACCCTCCAGAGTTAAGGAAAGAGGGTCGTCCGTTTCCTCTCGATTTCTTGCCTTAACTATGGAGGGTGGCCGCCTAAATGCAAACGTTGACGGCCACGGCCACCGTGTCCCTAACTCCAAACACCGCCGTATTCACAATACTAGACAATTAGAATTACTTAAAATGTTGTTTCAAAAATGTTTACTGTTTCAAAATTCAAATACTTTTCAACTTCTTTGAAACTGTAGTGATCCAATAAAATGAATCTATGATT
>GL380595.1:17446-29029 GCA_000143925.2 Caenorhabditis brenneri
AAAAATCCCCCAAAAAACTCGAAAAATATAACGCTCTACTCCATGGTCTCCACAGGGGATCCTCTCGGCCATGGTCCTGTCCAGTTAATTCTCGGTTGTAAAGAGATGACAGTGAAAGTGGCCCCCTTTTACAAGCCGGTGTCCTTTGGCCATTTGAGCCGCAGGCGAGATTGGGTACTTTTACGGTGTCGAATAAGGGAAAGGGGGGGACATGGAGGGCTGCACAGGTTTTAAAATAGTAGTAACGCGTGTTTTCTTTTGGATATGCGAAGGATCCGGATGGAAATTCGGTCAGGATAATCTTTTTGTGTTTCTACTTTCTTCGCGAGTTGTTTAGGGAGGGTAAACCTCTGAATACAATCGTTCACGTACAAGGCCCCCGTGTCCCCAACCTCAAACACCACCGTATTCACAATAATACAATATAAGCATTCCCGAAGTTTGAGATTCAGCACTGAAAACAATCTAGCCATGGTTTTTACTGCAAGCTTAGATATAATTGAGTTCAGACTCTGCTAGTTTTTAATGTTGGCAGCTTCAGTGATTGGTACAAGTTGGAAATTATTCAAAAATAGACGATACACTACCTCCATTAAATGGGAATAAACAAAGCTTACATATCAAGTTCTTGAAACAGATCCTAAAGTTTTTTCCATACCGAAATGGCTGAAGCGATTTCAGGGTAACAAAAGTACCATTCTTTTCTGACTCCATACTGAAATACTAGACTTGGAGGTTAACTGGAAGCCTACAAATAATTTAACTCTACCGAAGATAGACCCAATGCAGGCAACAAAGCTTTGTTCTATATAGCATGTTTCTGGAACAGAAGATACATTTTTTCAAACCGACTGTGACCAAAATTATCGGAATTTCAAAGAAGTTTATGATGATGAAACTTGAAAACTTTAGTAGTTTACGACTTTTTTGTACAACACGCGAAGAAAAGAAAAAAAAAACGTTTAATACAAATCTAAACTGACCTTACCAGATATCTGAAACCGCATTTCATAATTATTATTTCTTAAAAATTCCAAAATGTTCAATGAACCTTCACTTCCTGATCTTGAACTCATTGATATGTACCTTTCTGATTTCCCTATTATCTCATAATTCTCATATTGTACACCTTAAGACGTACATCAAAAACACTAGACTAGTATAATGATCATACAAAAAATTGTTTGTACATCATCTAAAAAAGGAAATTAGAAGTGATCCCATTGGTTGATGTACAACGGAACACGAACAGCAAAAAAATGACTAATGGATTAAAAAATGGATGAGAATTGGTTAGTGATTGGTCGAACAATAAGGTTCATAGACTGGATAGGGTGGTCGGAAATTTTGGAAGCGGACGGGAAATCGAATTGTAGTTTGGAAATTATAAAAATGTCTACAAATATGGTGGGACAGTGAAAAAAAGATCTGTTGCTCGAAAAGTTAACCAACAAATTTCAGGATCTGGAATATCCAGCCAGTGCGACGTTAGAGAAAAATAACACATCGTGAACCGATCTCAATGGTCTAACTGAAAAACCCGAAAAATTTTATAGCAATCGTGGAACAGTAATTTTCTGTTATTAATCTACCAACCTGCATAGGAGGCACTGCCAAAATGTCTCTATCACCGGAAGGCTGCGTAGTTGGGGGTCACAATAAGCAGAGTTTTTCAATCAAAACGTAATGGGAATATTTCATCTTGGAATAGTTCAATTGAAAAATACTTGATTAAATGGAGAAAAAACGGCAGTTGATCAGTTCACGATTATAGAAAAAAGAGAAAAGCTCACCAACATTTACAAATAGTTTTTCCCTCACAATCAGTAAGTAGTTTATTTTATTCTTCCACAGTCTCTAATAACGCTTTCTGTTGTATCTTTCAGTGAAAATTATCCCATCATTCTAGCTTCTTATACCAGGCAACATAAGACAACCAATTGAAACCGGTAACCGAGAAAATGTGAATCTCTCAAATCGAAGACCCAATAATGAAGAATTGAGCAAAAATGAATGCAATGATAGGAAGTATGATCTCTATTGACGTTTTATTAGCCCTAAGAATGCTGGCATGATCAAAGTGCCTGAAACAATGGATCGGAAGGAAGAATATAAAATTTATGTGATCAATCTTTGCCAATCTTCCTCGGATTTCCGACAACTTTTATGCCGAAACTAATTGAACAACTGGAACAGTAACTTCTTACAGTCTTCGATATTCTAGAAAAGTACTGTGTGTGCACGTTAGTGATACGTTCGATGAGAATTACACGAATTAATTACAGTAATGTATTAGGTTAGTGTTTCTATTACCAGATTTTGAAAGAATAGCTATTTTCGCTAATTCAATTTCACAAAATAGTTGTGTATTTAACTTAGTACATACTATGTTATCCATGATAACACCAAAGTGAAACAGCTATCTGTATCAGAAAGCTAATTCGCCTACAATACATGGAGTAGGAAACAATAAATGAGAAGATAAGAGTGGCAGACTGAATCACAGGCTGACAAAAGCTTCTTTCCTTATCTGTCGTCTATACCATACCAGGGTCGGGAAAACCTAGAAACCAACAAAGAACGTGAAGCAACTTCATAGGAGAAAGATTCCAAAAAATTGTCAATAATTGCGGTATGAAAAACAGAAACGGAATAAAAGCGAAAAGATAATTCTGACTGGTTAACCGTTCAGTGGAACAGTTAAAAGGTATTGGAAGAATCAAACAAAAAACTTGATCCGATTATGTTTTTCAAAATCTTTGAGACTTTTTCAGAATTACACCAATTCACATGATTCGTATTTTTCAAGATTAGAAAATTCATTTTCCAAACTTCAAGAACAATCATTCTATATTATTCAACAATTTTTTAGAGCAACAGTTGAAGGCAAAAAAAAACCGAAAAAAAAATCAATGTTTGTTCTTCAAGTGATCTGGGATCCGGATCCCTGGTGGGTACTGTGGGATGGAAGTGGTCTGTGGGATGGTCATTGATGATAGCTCGGCCGTCAGCTTTAATACTTCGCAAATTTTGATTCCTGGCGGGAATTTCGGAGCTTTTTTGAAAACTGGCCTTGAAACGGCTGGCACAGTCATTTTCTGTACCTTAGAGGTGACAGTTCTTGAGCACATTTTGATACGAAAGAAGTAGATTGCCAACGGTCTGTAAAAATCAACAATTGAGAACGTTTACATGAAGAGGAAAAATGTGAAATATAGAAGACGAACTAACGATTAATGAAAAAAGAAGAGGGAAAGAATGGGAGACTGAATGAGTGACTGTGAGGGTTCTCTCCCCTTATATACCCTCTAATTGGGTCAACCAATCGATAGCTCCTCTGGGTAGGACAGACTCAAAATGGGGTAGTAAAACTGTCAACGATGATTAATGTCTGATGGGAAATAGAATAAGGCGTCCTAATTATTCCAATAACAATTCCAGTTTATTCGAACGCGAAAACAAAAAAATGTTTCTTGAATGTTTACTCTTGATGTGAAACGATGAAGATAAGTTGTTCCATCACAACAAAAACTACATAAATTGCTGTGATAGGTACTTTTGACTCAAGAACACTATTCAATTTGTTTGTTCTTAAAGTTCAGTGTTTTCTGTATTTCGAACGCCAGGTCGAACGCCATATATAATACTTCATCAGTTTCATTCTGGATTAGATCTGCTGAAAGTATCTAGTAACATGGTATAAGAAGCATTTATTAGTGTGGCATAAAAGGTTGTTTCCTACTGGTTAGCTGAAATCATAATTGTGATACAGAACTTATTTCTGGTTCTTAATACATTTTTTCTGTTCTTGTTATTTGTCAAATAAATGGTACGGTAATTTAATTGCTAATTTTTGTGTATACTTATCAGTTCCTTTCCAGTGAAAAATGAGGGTTTTGGAGCAGTTATTGTCTGTTTCAAATAGGTCATGTATATTGAACTCTGTAATTGATTTTACTCACATACACGCCATGTATTGGAATCTCTTTTTTGGGTTAGTTTCACTGAACTATGATTTGATGAACGTTTTTTTGCAAGAGAAAAAGATTCCCTGTTCCGAAGACATGACGAACGACTGGCTTTAATTTCTTGTTAATTTTCTTCTTTGTGAGTAGAATTTTCTTACTATGTCTTCACATTGAACATGATTCCCCACTAGTAGGCTGAAACCATAATTGTGACACAGTACGTTTTTTTGTACAAGAGCAAACTATTCTCTGTTTCGAAGACAGGATGAACGATTAAAAGTTTTTTGTTAATTGATCCTCGACCCTATTTCTTTTGAATGCATGAAAATTTATCAGCTGGGCTGTTTGACCTTAGTAAGTCATTGCCAAGTGTACTTCGTTGGCAAAATTAGTTTTCTTCTCAAAAATGCTTGGGTTATAACGCAACAGAAAATCATTTTGAGTGCTACTGCCATGATGAAGATTCAATATCGATGGAAAGAACATATTGAAAAATTTTCCAATTTTAAATGTTTCAGAATAGTGACTTCCAATAGACTATAATGCTTGTCGTATTAAATTCCATGCTTCATTTGAAAAGGTTTTTTCATAAAAAAAAATGAAACACCAATATCACTTACGCCTCCAGCCTGGGAGACATTGACCCGTTAGATATCGACCGCGGACTGATAACAGGTTGACTTTGAGCAGTTGTACTCGATACTCCTTCCGGTTTCTTCTTCTTCTTTTTCTGTGCATCTGCTTCTGGAGCATTCCATTCAGCATTCAATTGGGAGAAGTATATTGTAGTGTGTTCATTGTCGTCTACATAACAATTATTCCCGAATGTATCCTTCACTTTCGTTGTTTTCTTTTTTCGAGACGAGTCCGCGCCCATTCGATTCGCAGGGCAGAAGCAGCAGCAGAACTGGAAAAAATGAAAATAGAGATTTGGGTTTCAATGAGGTTTTGAAGAATGTAGGAAAAGGGTTTCGTGGTTTTTTCACGATGAACTCAGAAAGCGTAAATTTATACATGGAATCTCTGGAACCCATATACAGCTGTCATAACGAATATTTTGACTAAATCATACCAGTTAATTTAGAATGGCACCTTTGCTTATGTACCAAATGAAACAGAAATAAATTTTCATCCTTACCTTCCTGCCCAACCTCATCAATTCCTTTTGCCACAACGGATTATAGGCCAACATGAAGAATGGAACAAGTGTTCCGTATGACCAACAACTGAAGTTGAATGCAATATAAACCCAGTTCCGAATTGTTTGAGATTCAGTCCATTCGTCCACATGGAGCATTGAAGTGCACAGAGAGGCAAAGAAGGCAATTGAGAAACACATCACTTTGAAGGGCTGGAAAGGAAATTGTTGACTGTTTCGAAATGAGGGTTTGTGGCAAGAAAAATTATCGGAAGATAATCGTTGCTAGATGCGTGTTCTTATCCGCGTCAATAAAGACCTGTGACTCTATTTTAAAGGTTCCGGGTTGGGCCGGACAGGCTGGATAGGGCTGATCGAGCCGGGTTGGTCAGTTTTAGTGTGAGACAATTATTCAGTTCCAACTTATGTTTGAAAATTCCTAACTTTCATGTTCCATCGTACTGTTTTCCGTTATTGCAAACCTCTCGTACTGATTCTCCAACAATTCTAAACAAACTCACCAATGTGCTGTTAATATTCTCCGATAGTTGTGCTCTCACACTCAATGAGTAGTCATTCGTTTCATTCTTCCTTAATCTCAAATACCGCTTCTTATTGTACCGTTCCATGATGAATGTTAACTGAAATCAGAAATCTTACCAAGCAATGACCCCTTTATATCTCACCCCAAAAGCCACCAAATTGAAACCGGTAATCAGGAAAATGTGAATTTCTCGATTCGAAGATCCAAAAATGAAGAATTGAGCAGAAGTGAACGCGATGATGTAGAGGATAGTGCTGAGGAAGTATGAGATCCATTGACGTTTCCTTCATTATGGTTTAACCAGACTACGCCGCTCACTATAAATGTCATTTTAACAAAAGTTGAAGTGTTCCAGCGTATTAAAGTGAGCCTTTTTTGTTTATTTTTATTTATTGTGCGGATTTGGTGCAGTAGGGAAAACAAGTGAACTTTATTAGAAAGGTTCCGAATTTGAGTATTGCTCGTGAACTTCCTCTTTCTTCCCATGTGGCGGACATCTAGACATCCGGACAAAATTCTCTTGCGTTTTATATATAAGAATGATAAGCATTTGAAACAGTCATTTCCTGCGGCTTGCAAAATTTTTTTCTTGTCAGTATTAGGACCTTGGTCAGGTAATTTTTTGTATTTCTAAACGAGGTGAAGATTGAAAATGAAAATCACATACTAGTTAGTAACCGTTCAGAAAGAAACATTATTATGCCAGAGTAACAGGAAGTTTGGTAATGACATTTTGCGCACCCAGGAATTTACAACAGTTTTAAAAATCACCACTGGAGGGCTATAACAAAGAGCAAAAAGCAGCGGTTCAAAAAAGTCGAAAAATAAAAGGATGGGCTTTCGGAGCAATCTCAGTATTACTGTGCAGTTTGGAATTGGAAATTTTTTTTTATATGGAGCCCGGAATAAATCCTTGGGAAGTTGGGGAGATGATATTATCACGTCAGAGATACAGTAATTTTTTAGAAGGAAAGCTGAAATGCTTCCTACAATGTCGAAAGTGTTCAGTTCATTCATCCATGTCTTTCTGATTCGATCTACAAGAAATGAAAAACCAAATGTTGTAAATGAAAATAGATTAATTTTAGTGACAGGTGATCTCTCTAAATATCAATTGATCTCTGATATTTCTATGTTGATACTCTTTTTTTAGAGGAGTCTGGTTGATTTCAGAAACTTCAGAAATCAAGAAAAAGAAGATGAGCATCGAAACACTAAAAATAGTGGATAGGAATCAGAAGAAGCACTTGAAAAGTCCTGAAGAGATTTCTTGACGGATAAAGGATATTTTTTTTATTTGTTGAGGATAAAATTAATATTTTTTGGTGGCATTTAGGAGAATAAGAAGTATTTCGGGAAAATAGGGATATTGATAGAGTGCAGGAAAAAAGGAAATTCGAGCATGAAAAGTATTCTTTCAGGGATAATTTTCGGGAAAGTTTGCAGAAACGAAAACTAATTAAAGCAATGATTTTCACCAGTTTTTTTTTCAAATCGGTGAAACGGGAAAACTCGGTTTTTTGCTGTTTCTGATTTTCGTGATATTTTCAATTATTTGAACCATACTGTTCAAAATCTTCTTTCGTTGAAAACATAAGTTTTGAAAAATCTTCACCACAGCAATACACACCAATCAAACAAAAACCCATCACCCTCAAAAACATCATGAAACAGTAACTGAAAATGATTGGAAACTCTCAAGTTTAGGGGAATTAGGGAAAAAAGTTCCTTCAGACCTTTCCGGAGGCATAACGCTGTCTGTGGCGCTTTCGGTGACCAGCCAGATAAGCCTCGAATGCACCAAACGTTTCAACCATCACAACTTCAGATATGTCTTTTCAAAATCTACTTTTCATCAAAAGGGAGTTCCCCAATTACCTAAACTTGTAAGTTCTTAAGTTTAGAGAGAAGGACACTCGAAACATGGTGTATGTGCTGAACAGTGAATAACAATTTTTCGAAACTGAAAATTAAAGCAAGACATCTGTCCAAACTTTTCCAATTGGCTATGGTTTCCGAACTCAATGACTTCCACAAATTTTGTAGAAAACAGTTTAACAAAAACAATAATCCAAGATATTTTGTAGCGCCAAAAAAACAACAACGACTGAACGCCTCGAAGTTGCAACTAATGACACCTATAAAACAGGAAAGTGTGTGTTTTAGAATATCGGAATTTCGTTATCTTGAAAAATCCACTACATATAAAATTAGCCTGAATATCTGCGTTATTAGTTCGTCAAAACAGTGGAACAGAAAGCAGAAAAATCACCAGATCACAATCCCACATCCAAGTGTCGAAATTAACAATATCAAAAAAGCGTCAGTGGCCTGTCCTCTACAGTTTTCACTGAAATCGATTCATTTCTCATTTAATTTTTTATTTTTAGTAACAATCGATACGCAAACAGCATTGTCGACATATCTTTAACAGGTGTTCATGACATCCATAGAACGGTAAAACTTTGTTCAAGTCGATCAGAATTTTTGTTTTCTCAAAAGAGCCTAAAACAGGACACATTAAAAAAATCAGAAGTCCCAAAAATCTATACGGATGAAATGTATTTGAAACAGTGATGTTTTGTGACCAGAGCCTATAAACTGCAGAGAAACTTTCCTGTCAAATCATTCTTATATATAAAACGCCCGTGGAGTGTGTCCGTTTTTCCGGGATCTGTCCGGATGTCCGCAGAATGAGAAGAAAGAGGAAGTTCACGAGCAAAACTTGAACTTGGGACCTTTTGATCGATATTCACGTGTTTTCCCTACTGCGCTAAACCCGCACAAAATTTATAGAGCAAAAAAAATAGATAGAAAAAAGCTCACGTGAATTTTTTTGAAAATGCTATTTATCGTGAGCGGCGTAGCCGCGAACAGTCCAGACTGCAAATGCGCCGGAGGCGCATGGGCAGGCTGGTTCAAATATACAAAAGCAAGATAATTTAGCGACAAGCATTTGATGAGTTCTTTTTCAGAGGATGTATAGGAAATATCTGTTTTGAAAAGTTAAAAAAAATTCAATATTTCTGAAAGTATGCTATATTGTTATTTAACAAACTATTTTTTAACAAGTACTACATATTTCAAAAATAGATAGGTTCTTTAGACCACTTCTGAAAATATTCATAGAAGAATTTTAGGTGGAGCCATGGTACATCCAAATGAGCCTAATAAAATTGTTATTTTGAATTCATAGGACTTCTATCATGAAAGTTGCATTAATTCTCTGTTGCATAGCTATAACTAATTAGGGTCATAAACGCATAACTAATGACTAAGCGACATCGGTAGAAATATGAAATACCGTACTACGGGCACAGTTTTTGGTGGATGAGAAGTTGTGAGGTTAGTGGACTGATCGCTGGATTTCTTGAAATCAAATTACTAAATGATTAAAACTAAAAAAAATTCCAGTTTCTCACATCTGATAAATCTAGATGAAAGTTAATAATGGCAATGAATCAGCGCTAAGAATAAACTTCCATAAAACGTAAGATCTTTGTAATATAAAGCTACACTCATAATTCCCAATGAGCAGAACTAATTAATTGGGAAAAAGAAGAAAAGAAAAGAAGGAATACATTGCTCTCTTAGAAATTCCAACTTTGTATTTTGATGAATGAAGAACCGAAAAAACGGAGAGGAGTACGACGCTCCTTTGATGCAATTACTCGGCAAACATCCTCTCCCTACATACAAATTTTCCTTTTTCTTTTCTTCTTTTTCCTGCATTTTTTTTTTGAATGGGGGTCTATCAGACGGAATTAATTGAGCACGGGGGATACGTGACATTCAGGAGAAAGGAGGGGAAGGTTCTCAATTATTCATTTTCAAATGTTTTTTGAGAGAGAGGGCGTTTTGGACACAAATTTGTAGTTTTTTACTTGAAATTTTGGAGGATTGAAGCAGGAAGTGGAAGTTTATCAACGAAAGAGAGGAGACTAGCAATAAAACGTTTTCGAGAAGTGTGTAAAACAGGTACCTGAAACTCAAATATTTGGTTTTCATATGGGATCTGTAGGAGCGGGTTGACTTAAGAAAAAATTTCTTTGAAGTTCTGATGAATTTATTATTGTAAGGCAGACAACACGGTCGAGGATTATTCACTAAGTAACAGCTGTAGATTGGTAACATAAAAGTCAATCTGAATCAATGTTGCCGATGAAACAGTGACGTGACTATTTGAGAATTTTATAGCTATATTCTCGTTATAGCAATTGATGAAACTGCCGACTAATTCAGGTGTTACCTTGTATAAGAACTGCCCCATATTAGAAGTGACTGGATTAGAACCATGAAACCCAATGAATTATAATAGAAGGACGTATTACCTACACTAAAAACTAGTCATGGATGCTAACTGGGAGCCTACGTGTCATTTGGTTCTAACCGTGGCAGTTTTCAGTCAAGCAGCTCTCATGCAGGTTCATAAGGTTGAGTATCTTGTACAGAATTGCTAAAAATGAACAAAAATGTGAATAACATGTTTCTGAAACTGAGTCTCCTCTCATCTAATTGCCCAAGTGACATTGGGATAATAAGAATTCCAAAAGTTTTAGGTTCAGCACACTGAAAACAATCTAGCCGATGAGGGTTACTGCAAGCTTAGAAATCATAAAGTTCCAATCCTGCTAGTTTTTAATGTTGGTAGCTTCAATAAATGGTACAAGTTGGAAATTATTCAACAATACACGAGGATTGTGATGAGATACTACCTTCATTAAATGGGAGTGAACAAAGCTTACATATCAAGTTCTTGAAACAGATCCTAATGCTTTTTCTAGCCAGTAATGGCAAAAGCAAATTCAGGGTAACGAAAATACCACACTTTTCTGACTCCACACTGAAATACTAGGCTCGGAAGTTAATAGTAGCCCTACAAATCATTTGGTTTTACTGATAAATGTTGAATGCTGAGAACACAACTTTAATCTATATACCATGTTTCTGAAACAGAGGATAAATTTACATTCTAACCTGTAATGAGCAACATTATTGAAACTTTCACAATATTGATTTCGATGAAGCCAGAAATTGTAGTAGTTTTTCTTTCGAACATTTTTACTTATACAGAGTTTGTGATGTAAACTAACCGCTTTATCAAAATCCAAACAAAAATTACCAGATATCTGAAACCGCAATTCATTATTCTCATTTCCTTTTTTTCAATTCCAAAATGTTCAATGAACCTTTACTTCCTGATCTTGAACTCATTGATTTGTACCTTTCTGATCCCTTATTATCTCATAATTCTCATATTGTACACAAGCAGGCGTACATCAAAAACACTAGACTAATATAGTGATCATACAAAAAATTGTTTGTACATCATCTAAAAACGGAAATGAGATGATCCCATTGGTTGATGTACAACGAACATGAACAGCAAAAAAAATGAGTATTGGATTAAAAAATGGATGAGAAATGAAGGATTGAGGGGTAAACGTGCAGGAAAACAGACTAGAAAAATAAATAAGAAGAGGTGATTTTGAATAGGATTTCTTCTTCCTGCTAAGGGTTTTCATTCTTATTTTCAGGTAATTCGTCAAAATAACAGAATTTTCTTACAAAGAAGTTAGAAGAAAAATAAACAAAATGATGTGATTATGCCGAAGAATTGGTTAGTGATTGGTCGAACAAAAGGGTTCATAGGCTGGATCGGGTGGTCGGAATTTTTTGCAACAGAACCAGGAGACGCAATAAACTTTGGAAATAATGAAAATGTTTACAAATATTGTGAAACAGTTGGAAAAAGAACTGTTGTTGGGAGAGTTAACCAGCAAGTTTTCGGATCCGGAATATCCAGCTAGTGAGAAGCTAAGGAGAAAATAACAGAAATTTCATTTTCATCTGAATGGTCTAACTGAAAAATCCTATAAAATTTACAGCAATCGTGGAACAGGAGTTTTCTGTAATTAATCTATCAACCTGCA